>JAUMHM010084972.1:0-11951 GCA_032362435.1 Melikaiella ostensackeni
TTTAACTCATCAGGCACTTGACTTAGTCCGTGGCTGATGATGACGCACCGGGGTTTCCGAGACAAAGTTAAATAAAATAATAATAATAATAATAATAGTTATGTAATACAATCCTAATTCGCAGCTTTGGTGATTCCAATTACGTATCATTAAATTAATAAACGAATATAAATATATTGATCGTTGCGTAAATGTTGGCTAAACAAGAAGGTGATCAAATAAAAATTCTACATTTTAAAAGTTATTTCTTTTGACTGGTGAATTAGTCTTAGGTTTCTTGGGGCCTATACCAGTGTTTGATGCTAAATATAAAGAACAGGACTTTATTCGTAAATTCGATCAGAGGATCGATTATTCATTATTAATGACAGTTCCTCTCACTGAATTTACCCGCACAGACTTGTGCTTCACATTTAAAATTACACTAGCATACTCAAAAATATGAAAAATTTCAATTCATTGGAGATATGTACTAGTAATTAGGAAAAATTGTGAGAAAATAACTTTGTTACGACTGCCTGAATCTCACCCCTCAACACCACTACTATCCAGGGAGATACATACCACTAGCATACGTGGGCCATAGTGTAGCGTCCAGGCCCGAAGCATATTCAGTTCTCTTCCAGCTTTCGAGCAATAAAGACGTCCTGAATTGCTGTGCGCAATTAAATCATATTACAAAATACCTACCCGTTATTGACCACGTAACATTTTAGCGATCCTGCCAGGATGAACTTTTCGAATCCTCACATTCCACGAAATTATTAAAAGAGGATATCCCATAAAAGTTTGATCTTTGAATCGGAACCTGGAAGTGAAAAAGAATTTCTACGGATATTCATAATATTCAGAACTCCGGACTTCTCCACGGAAAGCCCGAAAACAGAATGAAGTACCGAAATTAATATTCAGGGAACATTCAAACAAAATTGAACGAGGCCCGCAAACAGGCGAAAGAGAGAACTGTCTAACACCAAGAGATATCATCAGCCAGGAAGCCGATACGTCAGCATCCGGAACGCCCACATACAGACAAGGAGAGAAGGAATTCTACGGTCATCCACTTGACTCATCGAAGGAAGAAGCGCTGCTGTAAGCATTGATAGATCTGAGAAATTAGAAGGTTATAAACTACGGTGTCATTATAAGTATAAGTCCTTCTCACCTTCGTTGCACGGGGACGGCCTATCGAGATAGAACCGGCAAGGTAAAGTTTCGGCTTCATCGAGATAGAACCGGCAAGGCGAAATTTAATGATCAAAATAGGATAGTTGGTAACTCCGAATCTGCCGAAGGAATTAAATCAACCCCCACAACAGCAATTATGTCTGGGACTAGTTCCCTTGAAGAGGTCATTCTCCTTCCTCCACTGACTACGGAGCAGATGTTCCAAAGAATTCTTTCAGAACTCAGCTCACTGAAAGTGAACGTAGGAACCCTCGCCGACGAAAATACAACACGAGTCACAGAGATAACTACAATAGGACGGAAAGCGGGAATGAAAGGAGGAATAGAGACGAGCAACGAAGGAATCTCAACACCCGACAGAGAAGATGCGAGTGTGGGCGGCCAAAACCTGCCTGCACTGACACTAGACAAAAGCGAAGGAGGAAACACCGAGGGAAACACGCATGTGCCTGCACACGCCCTTAGCAGTGAGCAAGAGGAAACGCAAAGGAGAGACCAGGAAATCGAAGAAAGGAACCCGTTTGAACTGCCTCACGCTCGCAGAAGAGAGCCAACAATAGCGGTGAGAACCTTACAGGGAAGCAATCCAACGAGTGAAGAGTTCCAACGAGTGAAGTTCCTTAGCGTGAACCAACACGCATTCGCGCGAGAACAGAAATCATAGTACAAGGAAGCAGCCTAACCGATGACAAAATACCGGCTCGCGACGCTATTAGGGCAATTAAGCCCTTAAATGGGCAAGACGATGCCGGAGTTGAGGAATTCATCAGGAAAGTGCAAAGAGTTCGGCAGCAGTGCAGTCAACCAGATCTACTGCTAGACTTTATATTGTCGGAGAAAATTCAACAAACGGCCGAAAGGGCGATCCGTTTCATCGAGATTGACAGCTACATGGATTTATATGGAGTCCTACGTGAAAACTTGAAACAAGCAAGCTCAGTGAGCCTCTTGAGAAGCAAGCTTAATAGCTGTAAACAAGGAGCGACCGAAACCTATCAGAATTTTAGTATCTGATTCAGAGGAGTGATGAGCGAACTTAAATATGCAGTTCAATCCTCACATAAAGGACCTATTAGAAGAAGAATTGCCGTTGACGTAGAAGAAACTAAGTGCCTTCAGAAATATTTAATTAATCTAAGACGGAAAATAGGCTTACAGGTTGAATCCCAGAAACCAACAAATATCGGAGAAGCACAAAATATGGCTACTGAGAGTGAAATTTTGTTAAAAGGGAGTCAACCGAGAGTTCCGGTACCTGACCCTTAATTCTCAAGCAAATACAATACCAAGAGCTCCCAAGAAATCAATGTCACTAGCCAGCAGAATGGAGATAAAGTGCCACACATGTGGAAAACTTGGACATTTTACTAGTCAGTGTTATGTAAAGCAAAATTTTCACCAGACGCATTTCCCCAAAAGACTACCGAACCCAGTGAGGAACATTCGGGTGGAAGAAAACAACTCTTCAGACGCACAACAAATTACCCAGGAAGAAATGGAGGAGCATGAAGCCTACGAGGAAGGGGCAGAATATCAAACATATGCAGAAAACTCCTATCCATATGAAGAAAACGACAAGATGGAACAGTATACAGCTTATTAGTGGATTCGGAGGTCTCTATTAACCCAATGAAAGAGAACAGCATTCCAGGCAACCAGAAAAAAATCAAATTTAGGGAAAATTTTTGTATGGGACATGACCAACATCAGACAACCGAAGCCCAGTACATTCCATACTCCGGAAAAAACCACCTTTTTCATATTATCCCACTCATTTTCCCCTACCGGAATCTGGAATAATACGATTACCATCCCTTAAGGAAAACGAAAGATACTCGCTGACGCCAAAATTTTTGATACTGGGCGAAAACGAGTTGCCCCTCTACGAAGATGGACACTATAGAAGAAAAAATTTACAGCAAGTATGCCTTATCCAAGACAAGGATACGGATTCAAACGTATGGATTGAAAGAAATAAGTAGATCCCAGACGGTATTTACTCTATACTCTATTCTCTATACTCTACAACAATAACGAGGTCTTCACATTATCTGGAGACCCATTACCATGCACCCAACTAACAGAGCACGAAATTACGCTGAATTCAGGAAAGACAGTAAATCTGAAATCACATAAGCTACCAGAAGCCCATAGATAATTTACCCTGGAGCACACACAGGAACTTTTAGATAAAGGAATCATAAGACATTCCCCATCTCCATTTAACTTCCCACTCTGGGAAATACTCAAGAAAGGAAGCAAGCTACGAATGGTGATGGATAACAGACACATTGATAAGGATACCGACCAAGATGCATACCCCCTACCGGTTATTGACGATATTCTCGACCAATTGGGGCAAGCGAAGTTCTTCTCCGCTTCTGCTATGAGTGCAGGTTTTCACCAAATTCCAGTGAATGAGGCATCCATAAAATATACTGCATTTCCTACATCTCAAGGCCATACGAATACAATCGTACGCCCTTCGACCTTGAAAACTCGCCAGCCACATTCCAAAGAATGATGGACAACGCCTTCAGAGGTCTCATTGGCAGAGAATGTTTTGCGTGCACAGACGACATAGTAATTATAGGAAAAACCCTAGGAGAGCACAACCAAAAATTGATTGAAGTGTTCGAAAGGATAAAGGCATTAGGACTTGAGTTAGAACCAACTTAATGTATCTATGACCAGAACTCTCTTCCATCACCAGATCTCTTCCATGAAGAACGGCATCTGATAATAGGAGTCATTATGACCACCACGGAGCAATGTGTCTCAGCGGTGGACTACACCTTACAGCTAGCAGGAACAGCTTGTGGAAAAGAATGTACACCCATATACAAGCTGCAACTAACAAAAGGTAGATACAATAGGCTTCAATCCAAAATACAAATTTTACACGAACTGTCAGGCAAACAAAGTGCAAAAAGAGTATTGGCCAATTTCGTGGGTGATATCTCCAAAACATTGTTCTAGATGCTTAGCGACAAGGCTCTAGAGAAAAAAAACGACGAATTGGACAACATATTCAAACACAACAAACAATTACCCAACGTTTTGACTAATCACACTAAAATCCTCAAGCTCATACTCGATTCCCCATCAACGAATCATAAAAACTTGGAACGAAAAGTAAATGAATACTCAGACGCCATAAGAAACCTTGGTTCTGAACTAAACGCTCATATTTTGAATACTTCTGTAAATTCCAAATTGATGTTGGCCACTCTTCTGATCACTTTGATAACGACGAATCAAACTATCAGCACCTAATCGACATCAGCAAACTAACAGTAGCTGTCGTACAAGAATTTTCTGCCTACATTCTCGCTGCCCCAGTTTTAGAAAAAGAAGAAGGTCTATCAAAACACATAATTCCAATCCCTAAGAAAATTGCCAGTGTATTCCTATTCATCCTCCCCGACCATGAATATGTATTCCACTATCGCGACTCCTATGTACCAACAGACAAAGTAACTATAGACAAATGTGAAACTATTAGTGAATACCTTACATGTAAACGGAACCAACCAAACATTAAGTTGTCAGAAAGGAAAAATTGTGAAGCGAATCTTTTAAGGCGATACGCGACACCCTCTTGTAACCTTTCCCGCTACCTTCTGCATAAAAAAACTTTTATCCCTACCCGTGACGGATATATAATAATTACCGACCGTATATATATATTAATTTAGGAACCGAATGGGCGGGATGCGTAGGAAATATAATTGTCAAAACTAGCACTCTGATTAGTGGAGAAAATTGCCAGCTGTATAACGACTATAACAAATTAGACTTAGTCAGGCATTTAGAGAACAAACAAACATAAACGATAAATGTAACCTGTGATGTTAATTACGAACACCAAGATTTAGACAAACTTTGAGGACAATCAATACGACTGCGCAAACAAATAAAAGTAGACGAAATGGGGAGAGCCAGACTAAGTCTGGATGACACTCAAAATATATAACACCGCATATCTACGCACAGGCGAATAATAACTTGGAAAGAGACTAGTCTGGAAGGGATCCAATAATTTGAGCTACATCGCGAGAGCTTGCATTGTATTGCTTGCCCTATACGAAAGCGGAATATTAAATACACTCTCTAATTGTAACCATAAGAAAATCTGCCTTTTTCTATGAAGAACAAAAACGACTTACAACCGCATATAGTACCTTACATGGCAAGCGCGCGACCATTACTCGAACCAGATCACACAATCAAACTTAGAAAGGTAAAATTGTAGATTTCGGAGGACTAGCATACGTGGGCCATAGTGTAGCGTTCAGGCCCGGCCCATATTCAGTTCTCTTCCAGCTTCCGAGCAATAAAGATGTCCTGAATTGCTGTTCGCAATTCAGTTCCCATTACAAAATACCAACTCGTTATTTACCACGTAACACTGCGACCACAAAAATTAATTTTTAACAAAGTAGTTCAACCTTCAGACAAGTAGTTGAATTTTCAAGCGAAGAAGATAAATTCTCAACAAGAACGGTAATAGTTGATTTTTCCACTAAGAAAGATTTCAATTTTAAATCGAAAACTGTCGAATTTACCCAAAAAAGACGAATTTTGAATAAAATAGTTGAATGCTTAACCAAAACAGATTAATTTTCTATCGAATAGGGATGGAAAAGTAAAATGAATAGAAATTGTCTAATTTTCAATTATACAATTGAGTTTTCAATAAAAAAAAAAGAATTTTTCACGATATTGCTGAATTTTCAACAATTGTAATTGAATTTTTTAACAATTTAAGCTTCGTCAGAGACAACGTTGGATGAAAAAAATCTGTTTCACTAGTATCGTTGTTTAAACTGTGAGCATATGTGAATATACATTGTTACGTGACGTAGTTTATTCTATATGACATATATTTTAGGAAATAGAATGGGACATATGACAGTCTGTCACGTGACCAATTATTATATGTCATTACATTCGGCAGCTTTATAATTAGAAAAATGTATATGTGACCGTCAACGAAGAAAGGGACCTAACGCCCAAAAAATCGATTTTCTACTTTTTTGCACCAATCGATAGTTTTTTATTTGCTTTTTCATAATAAAAAGAATCATTCTTCTTCCGCAAAATTCAAATTGTTATCATTTGCAAAGTGAGGCCCTTTTATGGAGTTCATGTGCTGGACCGCCTTTTCAATCAATCCTCCTGTAAAATGTACCTTTCGGGCGTTAGGTCCCTTTCTTCGCGGATGGTCAAATATATTGTGCTGCGGAGAATAGCTCAAAATATATAAGAGCACGCCTGCCTATCCCATTCGAGTTTTTTTTCGTTTAAATAATGTAATTTTGTTCATTCTGTTTCTTCTAGGGCTCTAAAACCCTCTTCTCAATTACATTCCAAATCAGAAATGAATAAAATTGCTCTATTTAAACAGAATAAAAACTCAAATGAGCCAGGCAGACGTGACCTCATATATTTTGGACTCTTTTCCAGAATTTCAACACAATATTCACATTTTTCAAATTAAAAAGTCGCCAAATATAAACCATGTAATTGGTCACGTGACAGACTGTCAAATATCCTTAAGGGCATTAACTTGACTCCGGTTTTGCGGAGTCAGGTTTTACGGCCAAAGGAGGAAGTTTCAACAAAATACATTAATTTTCAGTCGAATATTCGAATTAAACCAAAAACCACGAACTGGAACCAAAAAAGATGAATCATGAAGAAAATAGATTAATTTTCAAGCAAATAGTTTATTTTTTAACTAAGGAAGATTAATTATCAACCAAGAACAGAATAATCAAGTTTTTCAGTTAAGAAAATTACTTTTCAACAAAAAAAACTTTTTTTTATAAAATAGTTGAATTTCCAATTAAAGAGATGAATGTTCGAATTAAAAAATAAATCTTCAACAAAAAACTGAATTTTGAACGACGTAGTTTCACTTTCAACCAAGAGAGATAAGTTTTGAACAAAATACATACATTTTCAATCAAACAGTAAAATTCGTTCAGTGACATCTTTACTGGGTTTTTCAAAGATGACGTTTTTAATTGACCCAAGTGTTAAAATTGTCTAAGGAGCTTTTTGTGTTGGCATTAGGGTCTAACGTGTATGCGAAACATTGCATGCAGTAAATGACATGGTAGATATGAATTTGGCAAATATTTCGACCTCGGATAGGGGTCCTCCTGAGTGCCAGATGCCTACCTGATAAATTAGAAATTAATTTTATCTATGGTATACACTCCCTGATATACAATTTATAAAATTAGGAATGCATGCATTGACTCATGTATATGTCTTCCACGTGCGGTTTGCTGCTCTCCAACACTCCCTCTCTCTTTACGTGTTCCTATCTTCCCGCTGTAGAAGGTCAAGTGAATTTGAGGCTTATTCTTTCTCCGTCTTTTTTATACTACTAGAGACCAAAATGATTCGAGGTCATTTAGATCTCCTCACAAGGAAAATTTCATAAAAAACTTTGGTAGTATATCTCAAACTCATCTTGTTGTTTTTTTTTTCACTCTATCCAACTGTGCCTGGAGAAATGATCTTTATCCTTTTTTCCCTTTCTTATATATATTTCTTTCTTTTTTTTCACGTTTCGTCCTAGGCTGACTCACTAGGTTCTTCAGTAAGGCAATGTGAATCATTCCTACCCGCGAGGCTTTCGGAGCTCCAAGGATTGAAACTTTTTAAGTAATACGAAGTTTCAGATTTTTCAGAGAGTACAGGCCAGACCATACACAGAAAAAAATAGAATGTTGAATAGAATCAATTTTCGGGTTCCAATGGAGATGCAACAGACCAGAATTACTGCGATGTGAAATTCACTCAATTTCGAAAATGTGTCCAAAGGAATCAATATATGCCGTTCAAAAGAACCGCTTTTGTTGACAGATTAGCACGAGAAGAAAAAAGTTTCAGAGAAATTACTCTCCACTTGACAATTATTTTAATTTAACAAAAAACTTTTAAAGTCATAATGTATGTGTAATGAATACAATAACGAAAATATTGAATGAATAAACTCAAGTTGTAAAGATTTTATTTGATTTGAACTGATACAAGGACTTTTCTGTGAGCATCTCTTTGGGTTAACTGGTGTGTTTGTAAACATAAAAGCGCATTCACGAGCGTGAATTTTCGGCTTGCAGACATTCGACGTAAGGTACTAGATCATACAGAAGTGCTCGACAGCCATGTTCGTACCACTATGCTTGGCGCACAATTCAAAGTATGATTTAAAGACAAATTATGATTGTGATTACATGTTGGTGCACTGCAATACACCTTTTTTAATTCATGAGTATTTATTAATTATTATACTTGGTGATTAGTGGTGAGTTAGAATCTAATCTAATTTAACGGTCAAAGTATACAGCTTGAACTTTACGTTAAATTAGAAAGTACGAAAATGTCGATTAAAATGGCGGTGGAGCACTCCTATATAATATAGTACCTTAATTCGATTATCTTATGATTTTTTAGACTGTGCGAAAATCCTGAAATCGTCTTTGCGTGGCGTGGGGCATGAAATTTGAGAGCGAATCTCACTTTAATGTTCATAAACACAGAATTACGAACATACAAGGTAAGAACTCGCATTCGTCAAAGTGAAAATGTCAGTAATTGATTTTGAAAACGTCGTCGAGCTTTGCATTTCGTTAGGAAATTTTACTGTGACTCAGTTTGTTTTAATTTTTCATTCAAGTAAAAGAAAGATTTTTATTTTAAATTTTTAATTTTTTAACAGGACTGTCTATCATATTACTGTTTGATCCTCAATTTCTTCCAATCTCTGTAAAATTCATGATGCACACAAGCGGAAATATAAATAAAATAGTTTTTGATACACTCATCTTGTGGTTATTAATCCGTTGTACTTGACCCTTTTTTTCTGATCTTTAATAAGTATCCAAATGATAGTTCTTTTAGAACTTAATTCGTATTGTATTTATAAAAACTGGTAGAGAACACTCGGACTCTATTATTTTTATTCTTACGTTGCAATTTGTGTACACTGAATCAAGAACGAAAAAACTGTGAACTAATACTTTGTAGAAAATTTCCAAAGCTCAAGCTTGTCAAGCAGACAATGGACTGTTCCGTATCACGAAAAATACTAACAGAAACCAGAAACGTCCCTTTTCAGGCTTAGAACTTTTTTTGGTTAGTGAAAACTATTTTTCTGAGAGTCCAAGAAGAGTGCATAGCTCGTAAGCTCCATATGTTCTTCGAATCTTTTATTTACTTTTCGAGGTATTTCATCAATTTTAGAGAATAACTTTCTTGATGTCTTAGTAAATCTCCCTATTCACATTATTTATTATTCTTTTTTTGAAAATAAAATTTTGAATCTGGATCTAGAAATCATTTAAAAAGGTAGGTACTAAGATGGGTCATTATCACAATAAAACTCTCAATAATACTGATTGAAAAATTTTTTTTTGAAAATTAATTAATTATAGAAGTACATATATCTTTCTGACAACCCTACTTTTGATAGATACCAGGATGACATGTATCACTTTTTCTGGTATATTAAAATCTTTTCAATTGCAAAATCGTCATTTTACTCTTTAAATTCATTGAATGCACAACCTTGCTATACTAAAATTGAAGCTATTAAGCCCTCGCAATTTAGATGTAATGCACCGAAAATTCCATTAAACGTCATTTGTCAAGTGATTTCATTTCTTTATTATTTCATTAAAACAAAGCTTTAAGCACTCACGGTTTAGGAGCGAAAAATAAACCTCAGTTCTTAAGAAATATGTGACAATTCACTGTTTTCTAAAATAAATTTATGGATAATGACCCAAAAAATCATTTTATCTGAGTGTAAGCATGTAAATTGATAAAGTTTGAGTTATGTTGTATGTTCTAAAAATATAAATGATTCAATGAATTATTCTGAACTGAATTCATATTACACATGCGTATTACATTATAAAATAAAACTTCAATTCAATTTCAAATTGTTCTATAAATACAAATTTATAAGAAAAAGACTGCTGTAAAGAATATATACATATTCTGAGTGTATTTACCTCAGGCTATCTCTTTTGTATAGGTAGCGAGGGTATTGCTTTCATTTCAAGAAAGTCTTTCATTTCTCGATACAAGTAATACATGTACACTAGAGTGGTCCAAAAAAAAATTTGGATTTTCGAAAATTGGACTGATACTTCAGGGGTCATTGTTTGGAGTAGAAACTTTGTTGAAAAACATTATGTGATTATTTAAACAATGAATTGCTGTTTATTTTTAAATTTCCAAACACTGAGCCAAAGATGTCCACTGTTTCTTAAAATTGGTATCCTATGCTACTTATTGTCGAATAATTAAATAATTTTGATACTTTTCTTCTAATGTTTAAAAAATTTCTGTTTGAATAAACAATTTTTATTCGCTCAAGCAGTTTTCTTCCGAAAACTTAAAAAAAATAATATAAAAAAGAACGCATACAATTATTTTACTGAATGTATAGTGTATAGAAGGAATATATTAACCATTTTTTAATTGTTTAAACGAATTGAATTTGCTCAAACAATTATATTCTCCCAAAATATTTTTGAAATCGTATTTTCTAGGGCATATAAAATGGATTTACGTTTTATTTCGTTATAGCATCTGAAAGTGTTTTATTAATGCCAAGCTGACGTTGTTCTGGGAGACATAAAAATATATATTAATATATATCTACGAAAATTACTCTATGTGCTCTATTTGATATTATTTATCCACATTTTTTGATAGCAAACTGTTGGAACGAATAAAAATTGTTCACACAATTAACAATGATTTTTTAACAGAATCTACTACTCCTCGAAATCATTCAATATCATGTTAAATTCAGAAAATACAAATTTAAAAATATTTTTCAAGAAACGTAATTGTTTAATTAAATTTCGTTTGTTTAAATAGTTAAAAAATAGTTAATATATTCTTTCTATACAATATATAATCAGAAAAATAATTGTATGTGTTATATTTTATATTGTTTTTTTACGTTTCCAAAAAAACTGCTTCAGCTAATAAAAATTGTTTAAATAGATGTCAAATTGTTAAACTTTGGAAGAAGAGTATCCAAGTTATATTTTATCCAACAATAAGTAGCATAGGATTTCATTTTGAAAAAAAAGTGGACATCTCTGGCTGGCTTATATGTATCATTAAAGTGATATGGCAATTTTTTTTTTGAAAAACAGTAAATGATCACACATTGCTCATTGTGTGCTTAAAAACTTCGACCTAATAAAATAAATAAAAAATCTGCCCGTTTCGCGGGCACATTCTCATCGCGCCCTACGCTAGCAAGTTTTAGCGAGCCTAGGGCGCGCGATTCGGTCGTCACACTTCGCGCTCGGTGTTATATGTCCTTCATGTACAAATTTATAATTTGGTTTTTGATTTTAAATGAAAAAGGAAATTTATTTACTCAAGGCTCTATCGGCCTTAAGGAATACATTCTTATCATAATATTCGCGCTTTGCGTTCGATTTTCTGCGCTCACCGTATAATATATACAAATAAATAGTTAGAAAGACGATGAAAAAAATTATCTTGATTTACGATTGGTCCTATAAAGAAATGTTTGACAGCAATTTTATTTTACCTGTTAAAAGCACAAATTCTACTTTTCTGACTATTTTTTTCTCATCTCGTGTCGTTTGGCTCAAAAATAAAAATAAAAATATCCCAATACTATTTTCTATACTTAAAATACAAACCATGCCTCCCACCAGAAAATATTTAGAGGCAAGTTTACAGGTCTT
>JAUMHM010084973.1:0-11950 GCA_032362435.1 Melikaiella ostensackeni
GCAAACCGATTATAAAAAATGTTTCGATGATTGGATCAAGCGCTGGCATAAGTGCCTTGCAGTCGATGGGGAGTACTTGGAAGGGGACAATATCGATTATGATGAATAAAGTTGTATTTTCATTTTTAAAAATAAAGTCCTAAAACTTTTTGATCAAGGTGGTATACTGAAGTATACTATCGTATAATAATCCTAACTCTCGACTTTTTTCAGAAACCCTTATAGTAGGTGTGGTAAACTTAAAATAGGCTCAAATTGTTAAGAAGGCATGAAACTTGGTATATGTGTTCTTCTTGACATAAAAAAGGTTTCAGGATAGGGTGCAAAGAATTTCTAAAACATTTTTCCCAAAAAAACGGGCATTTTTTGAAAATCCGACATTTTTCAAAATAATTTAAGATAATTGAATTTTTCTTATTTATTGTTATGAAGGGTTTCCTATATTTTCCCCAGTCGGAAAAAAAATTAAAAACTCAGAAATTGAAAGAATGGCGGTTGTTTATCTGAAATGCGAAAATTTGTTTTTTTTTTCAAAAATATGTAAAGAACGGAAAAAAGTTCAAAGTGAAAATTGTTCTCCTTGAAGAGACCTACAAAAAGTTCTTTTTCCATTTTTCAATATTCTGAACCGTTTATTGAGAGTATTTTTTGAGTAAAAATACACATTTTTGAAGGTTCCCAAAAAAACGGTTGAGAATATCGAAAAATGGAGAGAAAAACTTTTTGTAGGCCTTTCTTAAGGTAAGAATTTTTACTCTCCACTTTTTCCCGTATATCACATATTTTCCGTAAGTATCCCAAATTTTTTATTTTAGTTTTTTCAATTTTTTTCCAGATTTGGAGAATCTAGGGCACTCTCCACAATAATAAAAAATTCAAGATTAATTATCCTTATTATTTTGAAAAATATCGGATTTTCAAAAAAAATGCCGGTTTTTTTGGAAAACAAATTTAAAAATTTTTTGGCACCCTACCCTAAAACTCTTTTCAGGTCAAAAAGAACGCATACCATATACCAAATTTCATTCCTTCTTAACAATTTGAGCGTACCTTCTTTCTCGTGAAGTGAGTAGAGGGGCGGAAAAATACAAGAGAAGAATAAGGGAAACAAGTGGAGGGGCAAGCGATGGAAAGTAATGGAAGGGGGACTCATGGTAGAGGATGAGAAGGAGGGTGGGGTAATGTGGAGGAAGGGGAATGGGGGATGGTGGGGTAATGTATGGGGAGGGAAATGAGGGGAAAGAGGTGAGTGGGTAAGAGGGGGAAGTGTGGGTTGGGTAAGTGATGGAGGGGAGGGGTTATGAGAAGGGAGGGTATAGGAAGAAGTGAAGAGGGGAGAGGCAGTTAGAGGAATTGCGGGCTAGGCAAAGTGGATGGAGTGCGTTGAGGGAAGGGAATATCATGGAAAGTGAGGGTGGAGGGGTGGTTATTAACCGTTGCTAAGGGATATCAAAGAAATTAGGATAGAATAGGATAGGGTAGAAGTAGAGATAAGAGAGGGGGAGTGGAAGGGGGAGGGAGGAGATTTGAACGACCTTATTAACGACTTAATAGGCTACGAAACCCTTTTTTGTAGGCGCCTTTCGCTTACTTAGACTAAATGCATAGAAACTGTAAGAAGTCTGAAGTTACTTATGGAATCAGTGCGTTTGACTTCTCGTAGAATATAGATGAAACCAGTACAAGGTGGATGCCAGTACGAACTGAGTACTGGGAAAAAGTGACCGGGTATTGGAGCAAAAGATCTGCTGTATTTTTTATTAGTCGAAATACTAAAAACGAGTTTTTTAATTAGTGTCTTTACCTCTTACTTGCTATTTTTGAATTAAAAATTGAAAAATGTGTTTTTGACATAGCGATTGAAATTTTGTCTGCTGACAGATTATTATTTTCCAAGGAATTAAATTGCTTTTACTATTCTTCCACTGGTTCCTCTCATTCGTCAGAATCTTGGCTTCAAAACTGCTCAGTAAATGATTCTCTTAATTTTCACCGAAAAATTGTTTTACGTTTATTCATAAGAAATGTCATACGGTACGAGCTGAATAAATTGTTAACCGGTTAGGCTTGAGCAAAGTAATTATTCTGCTTTTAGGTTAAGAGCACAGACAATTAAGTGCTCCCAACCAAACAAATTTTGAATAAGTAAGCAAGCTCATACCTTTCACCAAAATAATCAAATAAAATTATTCATTTTCCGTCTCTGATAGTTAGTAGCAATGACTGTCATGGTTGCATGTAAATACGACACAGTATCTGGAGCTCCTACAATTTCTATAACATATTTAAAAAAAACACTGTATGAATGAAAAAATGTTTTCGAATAACAGTTTTGGATTATTGTTTCATGAATTTATACACAATTTCTTCAACAACTGTTTGGAAAGGCGTAAGATATGAATATTCACTTCGTACTAGAAGAGTACCATCTGAATAAAATAGACACGTGTTCAAAAAGTATAAAATATGGGACGAATGGCTGACATAACTTTCGTGATGGCATTGCTATCTTGAAAATTAATGTTCCAGCTTTAATTTTGTATGTAATATATTCCCCTTCTGTTCATCATTTATCAACATTATGACTTCCAAAGTTTTTCTATTCAGCTCGTACAGATTTCCCCTATGTCGTTAACTCTGAGAAATGTAGATGTGCCTGAGGCATCTGATATTTCCCTACCAGCGACCCTTGCATTAAAGCGCACGTCGCCGATTTTGGTCAATGCCTTACTACTAGGTTCAAGGATTATCCTCTCCTTGCATTCGAAGACACTATGAAGAACGCATGGAGAAGAAAGAAGGCTCAAATAGGATTTAAGGACAGAATAAAACGTGAGATTTACAGGCAGAAGAGCGTCCCTCTAGTCTGAAGTCATATTCTTGACAGGAACTCAAACAACTAGAACCATTGCTTCAGATCCGCACTGGTAAATTCGAATATAACATCACACCCAGTTCCTTTGTGTCTCAAGGTGCTTTAAACAACTCGACGATTTTCACCTGGCTAATTTTGTCTACACGGAGAAATTGTTTGGTGTAATATGTTTAAAACATACGGTAAAGTGACATACAATTTCCTATACAGAGAGCTTTTTCCGGAAAGTGTTGTCTTCCACGCGCTTATATTTCAATGTTTTTCAGGGTCTTTGATTATTCTTCACACGTTGTAGGCATTCCTCCTATTGACAACAAAATTCACGACGAGTATGTTATTTGCAGTATTTTCTCTGCTGTCAAATATAAATTTCCCATTTATGGAAACTTTCGGAGATTTATAGAATTTTGAAAATTTGTGGAGGCTTTTTAAAAACGTACGGAAAGTTTCCGAAGGTATGGAAGGTTTTTGAAATTGGTAACAGTTTTTGAAAATCGAATTTTAAAAATGAAAAGTTAGGGAAGTTTCTAAGCTTGTCAATTTTTAATTCAAGGTTGAGAACTCTTATTACATTTCTGGAGCAATGAATGGTCCTTTCCCATCTTATTGTTAGATGCTTAACTGCAGGAGACTGGTGCCCCCCTCAGCTTACAACGCAAACCGATCATAACTTTGATTCTGGCTTTGTTTTCATACATTCCTTTGAATGACTGAAGTTTGGTGAAACTGACGTTATAAGTGGACACTCCACGTTATGACGATTTAGCTAATTATGTAGCCTCGGATAGGATTGACACTTTGGTTGACGAAATGCATACCCTCGGAAAAGTTTCAGGCGGTGGATGGAGATAGGGTGTTTTGAATACTAGAGGTGTAAATGATCTTAAGGCAAAGGGATTGCTGGATATAATGCACGTAAGGAAGCTAGATACTTTACGTGTACCGGAAACAAAGAAGAAGGGATGTAAGGTAAGGAAGATACAGAATGGACTCGAACTTTGGTGAGGAGTAGATTATGAATCATATGGTAGCCAAGGAGTCGGTCTAATTATGGATGAAAGAGCAAAACAACATGTCGAAATGTATGAATGTGTATCTCCTAGATTACCACGGGCTAAAATGAAAGTGGGAATCAGAAGGCTATTTATTATGGTGTACTACGCTCCAGTTGATGGTGAAAGTAGGGATGTAAGAGACACATTCTGGGACTCGTTAAATGATATTATAGGTACTTGCGATCATGGCGAAAAAATCATTTTACTCGGGGATATGAATAGCTGGGTTTGTATGAGCTTGTTGTTTAAGAAGTTAGGTATAAAAAGGTGCCCATTAGTCCCCAGTAAAATCTCATAGATTTGGAATTTTTGCAAAGGTCTTATGTTTTTATTTCGGATATGTGCTTTAGGAAAGGAAAAGGGTCTTAGGAGTAATATAACTTTTCTGATGAATTCTAAAGGATTCCTCATCTGGAGATTATCGACTTGGATTTATAAAATTAAACTGTAATCTGAACAAATTTCGAGGGGGTTACAATGAGAAAGTTTTAACAGCTGTCTCTTTCAACTGGGCATATCCAAACTCGCCCTCTACTACCTGTGAAGTATACGCCCACCTCAGTGGAAAATCATAAAGTTTGATGAGATATTGGAATTGCCCCTTTCAACTTTCAGTGGAAAACCAGCGGCTAGATTTGTACAGTTTAGGTGTGAAAGAAGGTAATAATAATAACAGATAATTCTACATTCAAAACACACACACACGCACACACATATAGTCCAGGATAGCTACAGAGGTATTCAAGGAAAGCAGAATTAATGAAAGAAAGCGGAATTAAAAGTGGCTACCACGGACGTAATAATAAACAATTGGTATAAACAATTAATTCACTATGTCGTTTTCTGTGCAAAAATTTTTATTTTCAACTTAAATTGCGGATATTTTTTTTAAAATGTTAGTCGGCATCTGAAAACTATTAATAATCCACAATATTTATTGTTATTAATAATTTCAACAACAGGAATTCAATTTAACCAGTTTACTCGAAGAATTATTTTTTAGATTCCACTAAAGTTTAGCAGTATCGTTTAAAAAGTGATTTTCGATTTTAATAATTAGATATTTTAATTTTTAATAACAAATTTTATAAGCAAAATACATATTTCGGGCATTTTTTTACTGAAATATTTGTTTTCACAATAAACATACATATATTCATATTTTTATTGTTTTTAAGTGCGAATAATTTCTGAATTCAAGCCTTGTATTTTGAAAGTCATTTTTCTCCTCTTAATTCTTAGTATGAGCAGAAGAAAGTTTTGATTTTTGAATGAACAAATATTTGCGCTAAAGAGAATAAAAATACTAAAAATAATTGTTTATTGTTGATTGACTTGTTTGAAAATGATTCAGGATAGTTATATAATGTTTTCTACTATGAAGAATGAAATGTCAAATGCTACAGAGAAAAACAAACAAAAAATTCTACACAGAAATGCCTAACAGGATTATTTGTTTATAAATTTGTTAATAACTGTCGTGATTTTTTACGGATATATTTCATTACTTCAACAATTAATATTAAATTGATTTATAGTAATCTCAATTGTAAAAATAAATTTTTCAGTAAAAAAATGCCCGAAATAGGTTTTTTGTTTATAAAATTTGTTACCAATGAGGGAAATATTTGATTATTAAAATCGAAAATTACTTTTTAAATGATGCTACTAAGGTTTCGTGGGAAATGAAAAATCTGTCTTCAAGTAACATAGCAAAATTGATTATTTGTTATTGAAATTGTTAATTATAAAGAATTTTTAGACTACCATTTTTCAAAATAATTTTCAGCAATTCCAGTTGAAAAAAAATTTTATTTCCCATAGAAAACGACAAAATTGACTATTTGCTTATACCAATTGTGTATACAAATTAACTTCAACATTAAATTAATTATTTATGTTTTCTAAGTATATCTTTATCATATATGATACAAAGCGAGTTTATTTATTAACTTTTTCCAGAGAAAAAAAATCAAGTCTGAAAAATTGCCTTTTTTGTCACACTTTGCGTTAATTGGATACTTATACAAAAAAAGAAGATTGAAAATAGGCTGTGACAATTTTCTTAGAAATCCAATGCTGATCTTTCCTTTAAAAAAATCAAATTTGTTCAGAATTGCGATATGTGGAATATTTTGAATAGTATATTTTCCGATTCAGCTCAGTGTGCAGTGCAAGATAGAAGAGGGCGCACTTAAGAGAGGTGCACTTACGAGAGCCCATGCTGCTTTCAAAAAACTATGCTTTCTAACAGCTATTAGGATCCATCACATTTTAACAAAAAAAAAAAGAAATTTTATTAATAAGCAAAGAATAAATGACAGAAATTTTAAAATAAAGTCATTTTATTATTTAAGTTTTATTAAGATTATTCAGTTTTATTATTAGTCTCTGTGGTTATTAGAAGTTGAAAACGAGACTCTGCTTATTATTGTTTATAGCAGAAACAGTTATTATTCTTTCTAAGAATAGCTAATGTCAATTTTTTAATGAAGCTTTACGCTACATTCAAGAATGAATATTAACTTATTAAATTTAAAATATTTGAATGGAATGCACTTCATCAAAATCGAAGCAAACCCGAAATGGAGTATCTTTATCTCTCAAAATTTTTTGACAATATTTCTTGCTATAAAGACAAATAGCTTTCTGTTCTAGCTCTGATTTTTTCTATTCCTTTAAACGATATTTTCTCGAAATTGATGACTTTTACCTAAGAATTTCAGTCCTGAAAAAAAGATGCTCCTCTGTGTGTAGTCCAACTCTTCTTAGAAGCTTTTTGCTGTCGAATTAATATTTCAACCGCAATAAGCACAATTTGATTTTTCCTCATTTTCCAACGTGAATATTGATTCCTTAATGTTCACGATCGACAAAATCAAAACATGATACAAAAAATTTTTCTTCGTAAATCGGGGCCAACCTACTTTTTCATAATCAGCACAACATTTTACGTGATATTCAGCTAAAAAAATCCAATATACCTAGAACGGTACACAGAATGACACCTAGCTCCTGGAGTTTCTGATGGTGGTACCATTTAGATCTAGTAAATTATGGTTAATGTCCGCACCTTCCAGGCACCGCAAAGTTGACCTAGCCAGTTACATTTGAAATTTTTACCGTTAGCAGTTTGAGCCCTAGGATTATTATTTTTTTCTTCTCCAATGTCCTCAAATTGGTCTAGAATTGAAGAAAGTTATTTTAAAGTACGTAGAAAAGGCGTGAAATTTTATAGCAAGTCATTTTTAAAAATCATTCGAATTTTAATTTTGAGGACTGATACTAGTAAAGAATTTCAGCCGCATCTTTTTTCCTCTTGCAGAAATTTGTAGGTTTTGCCGTTTCAAAGTAAGTGATAGGAAGTAGATTTTTCGAAAACAAAAGTTTCAATCTTTTTTCACTTCGACTCGCGCTAACTTAGCCAATTTTCAGAATTTATTGATTTTATTGATATTATATTACGTGTTTATGCCTTTGAAACTATATAAGAGAGTAAAACGTAAATATTTGAATAAACAAGAAAGCTGTTAATTTTTTTCTGAAACTTTGCAAAAATCATGAATTTCAACCTTGAAGCGCTTCGTTTATCGAACGAATTTCAAGCAATGGAAAACTTGCAGTGAAAAAGTTGTTTATAAGGGTTCAAAGTGGGATTTTTCTCAAGTCCTAGCTGAATTGGATTAATGGTTAAGAAATTATGAATGTTATAAATTGCAAGCGGAAATATTGACGCTGCCCTATGCACGTGCCTTCTCAGCTACGAACATGATGCAGTGGACGATATGAAAGTCGAGTCGGATACGGAACTAATACTCAAGATATTATCATTAAAATAATTTATTTATCAGACATTTTGAATAATAAATTATTAAAATAATACTTTACTAAAGACTACTTTCGATCATTTTCGCCACTCTCTTCAGTTTCTTCAGCATCTGAAATCTTGAGTTGTTACTTTAAAAAACGTTTTTCAAAAAATTCTTTTCCTTCGGCGCTTAAATAATTTTTTTTGTAATTCAGGCGTAGGCTTAAAGAGGGAAGAGGTTGGATTTTGCAATTCGTAATGGTCTTAAACATCCACTTTTCTATCAGAAAAAAATCGAACGCTTTACTGATTTGGAAGGTTTTTGGCTTTCGCATTTTGCCTTTGAAACTTCTTTCAAAATCCTGCAGCTGATTTTCAGATTACTCGACCATTGTAAATGAAGAAGAACGAGCATTGCGAATAATTTCCACATATTCAGCTTCAGTTTCAATTCGTTCTAGTCCTTTCAATTTTTACAAATGTGTGCCCAAATTCCTACCGCACTGGCAATAGGAATATTCTCGATCTGTGAACACATATTTTATTTCACTTTACTGTAGACACCGGTATTTTGGTAATGGCAAATTCTGTGCAAAGTCAAATTCACAGCGTAGACTACTATTTTTAGACAGTAATTGCTTCTTTTTTTCAAATAAATTTCAGCATTTTTCTTGTGATTAATTACTTCTATACTACTACCTCTATGAGATTGAATAAAGGATCTTCAAAACATTCTAGATTACTGGAATTCTTTTTGTAATGTGGACTACGATGTGGGATTGATTTACACTGCTCTTTAATCATTCTTTTTTAATTTTTTATTAATTTAACACGACTTTCGCGTCGCCAACCTGCCAAATTTTTCAAAGGCTGCTTATTTAAAATCTTTTTTTGAACATCTTCAACCATCTTTTTATGCAAGCGCAGAGAAAGACAAAAAAATTTCTTGCAAACTGAAACACTTTCTTTGTCAGTAGAAAATAAATAAAGCCAATGAATTAACCGCCCTACTTTTTCATCTGCATTTGTTTCGTAGGATCCTTGCATTTCAACATTTTACTGAAAAACAAATTTTGTTCATTATACTTCCCAAAATCCCAAAAGTTTTTATATACTTTTTCTTGCTGAAGACTTAAGAAGTTTTGGTAAAATTTTTCTCCACAGCAGGATTTAATGGGTTCGAAAGATTTCTCTGGGAGTATATTATCTATAACATCGCCTTTCTTAGTTTCAGACTCTGTAATGAATTCCTTTCCCTAAAATAATAACAAATAAGGCTATTAGCTTCTTCATTAAAAAATTTAATAATTACTTTAGACTATCTATAAATAATTCAATAAGAGAATTATTTACGGAATCCAGAAAAAAAATAGTCCTAGAATATGACATTTATGATAATAATTTATTTGAAATTTGTTTTAACGGTTTCCAATCGTACCTGATTTCTAGAACATTTTTACTTTATTTTCATTTAATCTGGAAAATAACCCATTCACTGGCCCTTTGCCCTATTTATAGTATATTTTAGAAGAGAACTACAAACGGTTGCTATTATTTGTTTTGATATCCGACATGACCTTCATATCTTCCGCTGAAACACGTTCGTAGCCGAGGAGGCACATGCATAGGGTAGCGTCAAGATTGCCGCTTGCAATTTAAAACATTCATAATTTTCTAACCACTAATCCGATCGAGCTAAAACTTTTCAGAAAACTTCTCTGAACCTTATCCAACAATTTTCTCAATATAAGTTTCCCGTTGCTTGAGATTCGCTCGATAAACGAGGCGCTTGAAAGTTGAAATTTATAATTTTTGCAAAGTCTCAAACAAAATCAACTCCTTTTTTGTTTATTTAAATATTCACGTTTTTCTTTCTCAAATAGACTCAGAAAACTTAAACGCGTGGTTAAGTGTCAACAAAATCGAATAGTTCCGAAAATTAGCTGAGTTAGCGCAAGTTGAAGTGAAAAAAGATTAAAATTTTTTGTTTTTGTAAAATCTACTTCTTACCAATTACTTCAGAAACTACCAGATCTAAGAAAAATTACAAGAAGAAAAAAGATGCGCCTTGAAATTCTCTACAAGTATCAGTCCTTGAAACTAAAATTTAAACGATTTCTAGAATTGACTTTCAGAACAATACTTCTCAGGCTGAATCCACGCGTATCCCCTTTTGATCGCCAGAGGTTCAATTTTGTAATTTGAAAGCAAGAACATGTTGGATATGGCAAAGCCATGTTCTACTCTGCAAGAGTTGATTGATTTATAGGTCTTATCAGTCTGATGCAGCGACGGCTATTTCAGATTAAGCGAGATCGAGACACAGGACTTCCCCCCCCCTTCTCTATCACGCTGGTCTTCACCTACCGAAACTATGCATCAATAGCTTTTTAGTTATTGCAATATCGATTAAGTATTTTAAAAGAAATAGAAATTCGATATTCCCTATAGAAAAATACGGTACGTAAAAAGTAAGTGGATGGCACTAAAGTCTCGTGAAATATGATACTGATCAATATATGTAGAAGCTCTTGTAAGTTCTTTTAGTGGTCCTCGTAAACGAAATTACTCGAGCAAAGTCTCAAGCAAAAAGTAAATGACGGTGTAGGCTACTATTTTCGATTCAAAAGTGTACTAGTAGTTTTCCAGATGTTCAAATTTACTATAGTAAATTTATACCATTAGCTTAGGACTATATTCATACTACTGGAATTCTTATGATCAAAAAAAAACTTTCGGTATATTCAATAATCTTAGATTTCAAGAATTATACTAGTATCTTTTGATTTCCTCTTGGAGCGACATCCGTTAGCCATAAATTTGCTTTTGATTCAAATGTTTTTCTCATGAGTATAAGAAATTTCTCGAATTCTTCTCATGTGCGTTTAAGACCTGAATTTAACCATTCACCTTGCAGTGGTGCTGGAAACGCCAGGTGCATTTCAATACAGATATGTATGCAAATTCAGGTATGTAGAATCAGAAACAGTGACGAAGAAAAGTGTTTCCAAACAAAATAAATGTGGCTCGGAGAGTTGAAGGGAATAAAAGAATACGACCGAAAAGAATATGTGAGATCTGTCGATTGGAGGACTACGAATAAGGCAGCTGATGTAAGTTCAATTTGCATCACCTGCATGGGAGATCAAGCGAGGAAGAAGTTAAGTACACGATGAAAAATGGATGGTGAAACTACCTATCGGAGAAACATACCATTCTAGATAATAGCGTTTCCTCTGTCGATATTCAGATGCTCATATTTTTACTTTTCTTCCCCGTATTATATATATTTGAAAAATTTACATATTTAAAATGAATCAGCTAGTTACATTTATAAGTTATCAGTACTTTTATCAAAAAATTGCTTTGGAGCGTCAGATAGTGGATAATTGAAAAAGTTCTTGCAGACTTTTTTATTTATTACTTGTTGGAAAGTTATAATTTGTTTGACCAAAGCCTGAGCAATAGTTATCCAATCTCGTAACTGAACAAAAAAAGTTGCTAAAAACTTTGATAATTATCCACAATCTGAATGTTAGGTACATGACGTGGCGCCTTCCCGCTTAATTTGTACATGGACATGGAATCAAAATACTCAGTCCTTCGTCAGAGACTGACCAAAAAATTTTCATAAACTTTGGATTTAAATTCAAATCTTTTGCAAAAATTTAATAACGGTAATTCAATTTTTTTAAATTGAGCAGATGTTTCTCTGTAGAATTCGATACAACAAAGTCATATTCACCAAATGATGAATAAAAATCAAGTTCCTACAGAAGTTTTTTTAATATAAAGGTAAAGGCCCCGGTTCGTAACGCCCGGCCAGTTCGTAACTCAGCAAGCGTATAAATTGATTTTTTATGTAATACAATAGAAACTGTTGGCTGAGGTGAATTTCTTTTCAAAGTAAAAAATAGAAATGTACAAAACTGATATGAGATGATAGGCGTTATTTCGCGTTTAATAATTCGAAAAAATAAAATAAAAACGTCGCAATCTGCCCTCCACCGTGGCATAATGTACTTTCAGACCAGCTGACTATAAGACTAGCACTGAAATAACTCCACGAAACTTGACAGCTCGGCGTGTTGTGAGTGAAAAAGTGGCAATCCAGTGGAAAGTGATAACGTTCGTGTTGTTTCGAGTGCAATCATTTGAGTAAGTAGCTTTCCATGTCGAAATACAATAATTTCTGAGTCGGTTACGAACGGG
>JAUMHM010084974.1:0-11950 GCA_032362435.1 Melikaiella ostensackeni
AGTTAAGGTTGGTACTCTATGACAAGCATACAGATTTTTTGTTTGTGGCGTCATCTCTGTGTCAGGCCGAAGACTTTGCAGCCCATGTAGTATACAGGCCTGACGAGAGGGGGGGCATAACAGGGAGATTCTCCCCGGGCCCGGAGTTTTTGAGGGAGCCCGGATTTTCCGGAATTGTTAGAGAATAAATTTTTTTCAAATAAAATTATTTATCAATAATATTGATTGCGATTGATCCTCGCGACTTTCGATTGATCGATCGTCGCTTCTGAAATGCTGCCAACCTCTATGCATGAAACTTCCTACGTTTAACGCTCGAGACCCTCCAAACATCGACACATACAGGTAGTACTGCAGTGGGACACTGTGACTCTGATGCTGTTTCAAAGTCGAAAATCGAACGAACCTCTCTTTCTATCTCTACACGTTAGAAAAAGAGGTCCGTTCGATTTTCGACTTTTAACACGGTATCGTAGTCCCACTGCTGGACCGCTAGCTACGGCCGTCAGAAGTGGAATTAGGTATTTCAGGTTAGTTGGGGGATATCCAAGATGTCTGCAGGCTGAAGGCCAAAAAATACTACCAAATGCATGTAACGAAACTTCCCTTTTATAACAACTTGGAATCTTGGAAAAAGATTATTTTTCACCATAAGTGTATTCGGATATCATTATTTATTTTTTGAAAGCTATTCAACTAAATAATGAAATTGATCACTGTCCTCGTAACAAATTTGGTATTTAATTGAATAGCTTTTGAAAAATGGAAAATAATGAATAATATCCAACTATACTTATTATGAAAAATAATTTTTTTTCCAAGTTAATAAAAAAATTAAGTTTCATCCCATAGGATTGGTGTTATTTCTTGGCCCTCAGCTTGCAGTTATCTTGCCAGCTGACGTCACAACTTGAAATACCTAATAGGGAATAGAAAGAGAGGTGAAATCGTACGCGATGAAGTCCAGTACTATATGTCGATGCTTGACACTGATAAAACAATGCAGAGTAAAGCGTCAAAAACACTGCCAACAAATCGCATGTCAAAGTGATTCATAAAAAACAGAACGTGCCCCAAGTCATACTTTGTAAGTAAACAAAGTTTTTGATTATTTTTTCAAAAAGTGTTTCACGATTTCCGTACGTATTATTATGCAAATTGACCTAACGGATATGTCACCCGGTACTTTTTCGTTATTATCATATCATATCATATCATCATTATCATATCATATCATATCATCATTATCATATCATATCATATCATATCATAAACACTTTTGCCTTAGCAAAAGCTCGAAAAGCGTACTTAAAGTAGAATAAAGCATGAATTTCTTTCAGAATGTATACAGAATAGATTATGTATTCATGTATATAAGAATAGAATAAGTTGCAAAAATGCTATTCTGATTCATAATCATATCTTTGATATCTTTGAGCCGGTTGAGAATGTATCGAATCGCGATATTTGCAATGTAAATGAATTATCAAAATTGTTTACATTAAACTCATTATTATTATTAGTTTAACAACAAATAATACTATGGAAGCATGAAAGTATCATGCATCAGCCGGAACTATAAATTTTCAAAATTACTTATAGGGGCCCGTCATTCCTTCTCCCCGGGCCCGGTTTTCCTCTCCACTAGCCTGTATGTGTAGCAAGCGTAAAGTTTCGTGTGTAGCGGGCGTAAAGTTTTATGTCGGCCCGTCGGCAGATTGCGCATGCGCAAACGTAACTAGACTGCAAGCGGCCACATTACGCGCGTTTTCAAGGGGGGCGGACAAAAAACCCGTTTTTCTCCTTGTACATTTTTCATGTAAGCTAGTGTGATTTGATGTGACTCATATGTTACTTATATATTGCTTTGAAATTGCTGTCTGAAAAAAGCGCTGCTGCATCTTATTCTCCTTAATTTCACTTATTGTAAAATCTTACTGCACAATTTCAGCTACTCTTCACAGCTAACCCCGAGATATCAAACTGTTGCATATCATTGTATCAACATCAAATCAAAATGATACACTTATGCGGATCCAAAATTAATTTTTACACAACTTAATTCATATCCGTCGAGTGGCAGTTGTTACACTTTTCATTGAAATGCATTGAAAAAAAAATCCTACCGAACGAGATGAATAGATGACTTTTCTACAAAGCAATTGAAACTACAATGCACAAATATGAATTTTTGACAAAAAAGTTCATTTTCCACCAAATTGTTGAAATTTTAATCCGAAAAGACAAATTTTCCACAAAATAATTGAATCCTCAACGAAGGCAGATTAATTTGCAACTAAAAAGTTGGATTTTTAACCAAAAGAGATGAATTTTCAAATCAAAAAGACAACTTTTTTACAAAACAATTAAATTTTCAACCAGAAGAGGTTAATGTTAACCAAACAGTTGCATGCTTGACAAAAAAAATTCCTACCAAAAGAGATGAATTTTCAAACCTAAAACACGACCTTTCTGCAAACGAATTGAATTTTTAATCCGCAAATATGAATTTTCGACAAAAGAGTTAAATTCCAACCAAATTGTAGGAATTTTAACCCGAAAAGACTAGTTTTTCACAAAATAATAGAACTCACAACCAAAACAGATTAATTTTCAACAAAACAGTCTCATCTTCAACCAAAACAGATGAATTTTTAAACCAAAAAGGTCGACTTTTCTACAAGAGAATTAAATTTTCAATCCGCACATATGATTTTTCGACGAAAAAACTAATTTTCAAACAAATTGTTGAAATTTCAACCCGAAAGGACTGATTTTGCACAAGATAGTTGAATCACCAACCACAACAGATTGATTTTCAACTAAGCAGTTGGATTTTCAACCAAAAATGATGAGTTTTCAAATCAAAAAGACAACTTTTCTACAAAACAATTGAATTTTCAACCAGAAGAGGTTAATTCTAAATCTAATTAATTCTAATTAAATTAATTCATTAATTCTTATGTATATAATACATGCAGCAAAGCATTTTTGAATATTTTCGTACAGCCTTTTCTGAATAAGCAAATAAATAAAACTATATAGGAACATTTATGTTATACATTATGATGTCACGAATTACCGACTTGATGTAAAAAATATTCGGCTGTCCTATTTTTAAACATACAAAGATATCAGTTCGAAACCTAACAGAATGATGGCAAATATGAATGAACACATCTGTTATCTTTCATTTTTTAAAAGTATTGAAAATAATTTTTCAAAATAGTTTATTTTTGAAAATTTTAAAAAAAATCACATCTAAGAGATGTGGCCCATCATATTTGCTCTCATTCTTTTTAGTCTCAACACGATATCTTCGTTTGTTTAAAAATAGGACCACCAAATATTTTTTTAACCCCGTTTGTAATTCGTGAAATGAAGATCATTTGACAAAAATAAGAAATATATATAAGTAAGGATATAAAGCTTTTTTCTCCTACTTTCAAATGAAAATTTTCAAATCATGTAGCTATCTGTAATATCTTTTAAAAGATTGAGTGCTAAGTCATGTGTTTTTAATACTGAAATATTTGAACACGACTAGCTTCTCGGGTCGAAAAATGAGAAATCTTCAGGTCAAATTCTAAAAAAAAAATATTTATTGTATTAATTAAAAAAATAGAAGTGATTAGTTTCTTTAAATGAGGTAAGCAATAAGAGAGTTATAATTATATTCGAAGATAAAATCTAATAGAATTTGATCTATAAATTTTTCATTTTTCGGCCTATTGCAGTAACTTTAGCTTACATGAATTGACATAATACTTCAACAGTCTCATGAAGATATTGGGAAGTATCGTTTACAGTATAATAATAGTAAATGTAGAATGATGTGTTTAAAACAGAATTATAAGTATATGTATATAATTTAAATTCTGGATGCTCTAAATTTTTTTATCTTATCTCCTTGCTTTTGGCTTACTATTCCTTCGGAGTCAGTTTTTCTTCTTCATCTAACTCGGGTTTTAGTAACTTTGGTTTTATTTACTTCATTATTATTATTTTTTTTCTAACGATTCATCTGTCACAGCATATCGGTTCATGAACAATCACTTTTCCGTAAGAATGTTCTTGACAGAAGAAATATTCCTCGATACTACATTGTTTCTCGAAGTGTAATTTAAACAAATATTCAAACGGATTTGAGTGCCTATTATTATCTAGATATTTGGTGAGCAGTCGATCTACACTGTCGACTAGTCTTAAAACCTTTTCACTTGCATGCATCGACATGATATCAGACTCTTGGAAATCCACTAGGAAGTCAGATAACGATATTTCATTAGAAAGACGGTTCCTTTGCAATTATTACATGTAGGAATCTTAATTTTTCAAACAAATTTGTTACGACGTTGTGAAATTTGTCATCATTCGGCATATCAGGATCGTCTGTCTCCATCGAGGCTGTTTCTGAAAGTTTATTTTCATTGCAGGTCGCGTTCAATTGCAATTCATGCTCATCAATAAAATTTTCGGAAGGAATAATGGAGTCATCAGCAGTTTTAGAATCTTCTGTCTCTTCGAGAACTTCTTATAAATCATCAACCTTTTACGAAGTGATAATCATGCGTTACATCCTTGTCGCTTTTCGGTTCAATGAATTTCCATTTCTTCATTTCATTGAGCAATTTCGACCATAGTTGTAAATGAAGAGTTCAATCTGAGAGGGGTCGTCTGTACGGTTTCCCGTATTTTTCTTCCAGACAAGATGCATTTAACGAATCGAATAACACGTCCTGTCGAGCACTTCAGTTGAACATTACAACAATCAAACGAAAAGTGATAAGTGGAAGCCATTCGATTTGCCTTATCGGCCTTGCCTTTCGACGGTTTCCGAATTTTTAATCTAAGAAGGACAGGTGGTCTTGAAAACTTTATAAAAAACACTCAAAATTATGACTTATTTACTTTTTTTCATCAAAATAATTTTCACTTTCAATTTATAAATGACGACACGAACCACAGAATGGGCATTCGGGCAATTTCGGGGCCACTCGACTGTTCAAACGACACCTCGATACCGATTGGTGCAGCTTTACTCCCACTTTTTCCTGCTAGCTGTGCCGTTTGTTACCGTAAATCTCTTTCCTAGCATCACCCCCGTGGGTCGCGCTGACCCCAAGGTGACCATTTTAGTGATTTTAACACAAATCTAGTGCTTTTCAAGGTCACGTTGTGTTTTTTGAAAAGAATGTGTTAAAAAACAATTTAGTGTTTTTGACAGTATTTAGTGAAAAATTTAGTGAATTTTCAAATTTTGGGTTCTTTTTGTTCCAATTCATTGATTTTCAGGGCCAAAGAGTTATTCAACTGTCTGGTACCAAATAACAATTGATTACGTGATTGCACTAGAGAATATCGTTCAATAAGAAGCATTCTCTAATAGCGATTCGCAGTTGATTTGTTTTTGAGGATTGAGGTGAATTGGCTTCGTGAGGGTCACTAGGAATTCCAGCCAATGACAGTGTTTCTGTGGATTACTAGAAGAATATCATTAGCTGAGATATCTACTGATTTAACATTTTGCGTTTCACCGCCCAGTTTGACGCATTTACTTGTTTCAGTTAGTCTCCATTTTTCACGTATTCCTGTCCTATTTCTATTTTTCCCAAAACTTTTGAATCATAAAAATTTCAATAAAATTGTACATTTCGCTATAATAAAGAATGGTAAAATGTACTCTATAGAATTGTTAATTAAATATTTACTATATTTTTTACTGTTTTATCTATCATAAATAGTTTGAAGCGCCATGCAGACTTTATTTTGCAGTAGTTGTGAACGTTTAAATCGTAAGTTTTGCATTATAAGCACTAATTATTATTGCTTTTTACTGGCTTTATTTATTAATATAATATAAATTCAAATTTCGCACCCTTGAAAGTAAAATGTGGTGAAAAGTTAGTGAATTTTAGTCACTTTCAGTGATTTTTTAATGCTTCAGATTTAGTTATTTTTAGTATTTTTTCAAGCGATTTGTTGTGTTTTTTCATTTGAAGTAGTTGGCCACCTTTGCTGACCCAGAGTTCAATTCATGTGGAGATTCTAAACCGTGAAGATCTATGGTCGGACTTCAAGCATTTCTCATATTGATTCTATCCATACATGTATACTTTCAATTCCGAAAAAACATAAATTTGCTGAGTAGCAAGAAACGATCACTGACAAAATTTTTGATAGGGTAATCATAAAAATAAATGTCAGTGTGGTTCAACAAAAACTGCGAAATAGATTCATATCTGACGATTGAAAGAAAATCTTTATATGTCTCTTCCTACTAGAGAAACTGCAAGCTTCAATGAAATTCTAGTTAAATGAATATGGCAAGAAATAAAAGCAGATGTTTTTCATAAATTCATTTTTATTTTTATTCATTATTATCTTCCATGGTTGCTACGGTGTTCGCTACGGCGTGATAAAAAGCCGCAACAAGGAGCGAAAACAGATTTTTTTTTGTACTGCTCTCGTAAATGCACTGGAACTATTTTGCCTATTTCTTTTGCTGGAAGTCTCGGCGGTAAAATTGTGAAGAATGTGGATCTAGTGTTTTGTTGTTTTTCGATCAGTTTATTTTCAAGTTCGCCTTTTTTATCACAGTACACTCCATTAACTTGGTCCTGTTTGTCTACCCATCCAAAGATAGCCCCATTTCGTAATGTAAGGGTCGTGCCAACTCGCAGGAGTTTCCCATTGGGCTTGTCTAGAAGATGCATTACATCTAATTTAGAAGCCTTCTTGAATGTGACAGACTCCCAGTCGACACCCGTATCCGCTCCTTCATCCGCAGAAACTGAAACATCGGGACGAAGTTCCTAATATAGATAAATTTTGTATTTATTTAAAAAGCTTATTATGCTAAGGAGGATTCTTAATAAGGTGATCTTGTTTATGCTATTGAACGTCAATCATAATACTTTCTATAAAGTTTTTGTTTCACAAAATAAATAAAATATGTGAGTTTCGGCAATGACTAAAAATATGCTCAGATCGAAAATATGACCTAAATTAAGACATAAGAAACTGGTCTGTCTGATTTTACTCGAAAAATAATGATTTTCGAAAAAATGTGTTCATTACTCAAAATATTCTATTTTTCAAGACCTGCAGTTTCACATGATGATTCCTTTCAAAATCCCAATACTTTCGGAGTTACTTGGAAAATTCAAACTCAAGAACACGAAGGCAATTTGGACATAATACTCAGTTTTCATCAATTCTTGACGTTTTTGGACCCCCTAAGTACAAAAAAATGATTTAGCGAACATACATGTCTCCCGGTATGATGTGACGGCAATACTTTTCGAAGTAATTTTTAAATCAGAGTTTCCTTTGGCACACTTTTTTGCGGTACAAAAAAATAGGTCAATTTCGTTAATTCTTCGCCTCAAAAATTACCTAAAAAGTCCCTTCAACCATTTTTTTATTGGACTCATAGTTTTGCTCTTCTATATCAGTTTTAATTCTACTATTCTCAAGAAAATGAAAATGTGTTCAAACTTTCGCTAAAATTAAGCAGAATTAAATTGAGGCCATTTTCTGGATGGAATGAATTAAAATGTACTGTGTCGAAAAAAAATTGTTTTTAATTGAAAACGTGATGACTTCGACGCTATTTAAAATCATTTTAATTCTTTTCAATTTACACCTTTTTACCGGGAAGGCACTAATCATTGAGGACCTTCCTACTGTCGATTACAAATATTAAAAACATGAGTTTGATAATAATTTTTTAAATTGCCGTATCGGTGTTCTCGGGAGATTTTCTATAAAATTTAGTATGAAGTGAAACTATTTACTCAATGTACAAGGTTTCAAAAATGAATAAAATGTATGGACTTGCAATAAAACTATATATCTCTGAAAAATGCATGTGTTCTGCAAAATGTTTTGGAACTTCTTCCGGTGTTATTGAAAAGTTTCAGTCATTAGTCTCTTGATAATTTCTTCATTATCCGATATATACTAGGTTTAAAAAATATAAAAAATGTATGAACTTGTTTCTGAAAAACTTTTCATTCTTTACCAATGATTTGAATTCTTTGTGCACTGTCTTGTGATAATTTTTTAACAAATTAAGTTGAACTTTTTTAATAGACTTTTTCAAAAAAAAAATCAGAAAAGACTTTATTCGAATGTATAAAATTTTAATATTAAATGGACAAGTTCAAATTTATTTAATGCAGGCTTTTACAGTACACACGAAAATATACAAATGACACAAAAGTAATACACAAAAATACACAAATGTACCGAGGATTACAAGAAAAACCAAAAGATTTTTCTTCACATCTTGAACTGAAGAAGGTTAATGACTATTTTTTATAATCTATTTTTCCGAATTACGATTAGGCAGAATTATAATCTTCCCGAATAAGTATTTGCGATAATTTCAATTTTCTTGAATTTTCATTTGGGTTTATTTTAATTTTTACGATTAACTATTCCACATGGTTATAACTCTATTTATTTGAATTGCGATTCTTTATAAAGAGGAAACTGGTTTTTTGAAAATGAAACATTTTTACAGACGAAATTCGTTCCAGTATAAAAGCTCTACAGAAAGTTTGCTGCAACATTTTTCAATATTTTGCATCGATTTCGAAGTATGTACAAATATATTATGTATTTTAGAAAAATTTCTACTTTTGCTTTCATGACTCTTTAAATGCGTGTTGGGTATCCTGAGCTAGGGCTAACCGGGGCACGCTGGGGAAACCGAGCCACTCATAATTTCATATTTTATAATTTAATTTCTCTTTCTTTGAATGAAAATCCGAAAGATTTTTCATTGTTTTCAGTAATATAAATTTCGATTTTTTCCACAGATTGTTTGGTTTAGTTTCGTTAGAATGTTTTGATAAAGATCATCTTTATAAAAGCATGTCACTTCTTGTATTTTGTTTAAGTCGATTAAAAAACGCTTGCAAAACTTTACTTGCAATTTTTTAGATATTTATGTCACCTTTCATATAGTGTATCGTCTTAACGAAATTATTTCAAATGTTACCTAGGATAAGATGTTCATTTTTTGCTGTAAAACGATTTTTATAAGAAGTTCCGAATTTGCAGGTGAAAGTCGGACACAGTCAGAAATTATATATCGAATCATGGTGGGATGCAATGGAGCTCAAGCCAAAAGGTCTCATAAGTCCCGGTTTTTTTCTGTTCTCATTAATGTGATACCGCACGATTATTTTGAGACCAAAATGAAAAAAATACGTTTTTAAAAAAAGTCAATCCCTAATTTTTTTTTTGGGGGGGGGGGGGTTATCAGGTATAGTTTTGTGGAAATAAAACTGAATTAGTTAATGATTGGCATAAATTCCTTATCTTAGCACCTGTAAAGAGGCTCCATGTTGAACATTTTGCGATATCCAACCCCTTTAAAATGTTTAAAAATAGGTGAAAAAAGTTGAAAGAAACACAGTTTTTTTTTCAAAATTGCTCCTTCCTGGTGCTTCTTAATGCTTAAACATGCTCTACTAGAATTAAAGGGCACAAAATCACTTGCAAAACTGAAAAGAAGTCGAACATTACACCTCCAATAGTTTAGGAGATATAACTGTCGAAACTTCTTTTTTACCAAAACATTTGACTACAAAAATTTTTCATTGTAGTTTGTCTAAAATAACTCAGTTCCTGTGCGTCACAGTTAAAAGTTGTCACAAAATAAGTTAAAGTAGATTGAATTCCCTATAAATCTAAAAAATACAATGCTCTAGCTCTAATACAACGGCAGTTATGGCCTTCCGAATAAGACCTTTTTTATGGAATTTATATGGACCCTAAGTTTCTTTTGAAATTTCTTGCTTCTGTTTTTTTCTTAGTACATTTTTGCACGTGGAATGAAGCTGAAGTGAGAAATTTCAAAAGAAACTCAACGTCTGTATAAGTTCCATGAAAAAAAGGTCTGATTCGGGAGGCCATAACTGCAGTTCTATTAGGGCTAGAGCATTGTATTTTTGTAGATTTATAAGAAATTTAGTCTACTTCAATTTATCTTCTGACAACTTTTAACTGTGATACATAGTAACTGAGTTATTCTAGGGAAAATACAATGAAAAATGTTTGTAGTCAAATTTTTTAGTGAAAAATAAGTTACGACAGTTATATGTCCTAAACTATTGGAGATGTAATGTTCGATATTTTTTAAGCTTCGCAGGTGATCTTATTTTTTTAGTTTTGCAGGTTATTTTAGGCCCCTCAATTCTCGTAGAACATTCTTAAGCCTTAGGAAGCACCAGAAAGGAGCATTTTTGAAAACTCAAATTTTTCAACTTTTTTCACCTATTTTTAAACATTTTAGAGGAATTTGATTATCTCAAGATATGTCATATGAAGAGCCTCTTCTTAGGTGCCAAAGTAGTGACTTTATGCTAATCATTCGCTCCTTTTAGTGTTATTTCTACAAAACTACCCTTAATAACCCCCTCAGAAAATCAAAAATTGAGTTTTTTCGAAAACGACTTTAAGGACTTTTTTTCATTTCGGTCTCAAAATGATCTTGAGGTATCACAGTAATAAGAACAGAAAAAAAACCGAGAGGTGGCAGACCTTTTGGGTTAAGTACCATCGAAGCCCACCGTGGATTGTGGGATCGTCCCGTTCCTTCAAAAAATCCTTTGAGAATTTAAAAAACGCCATTCTCGAAGTCCAAACAGATAGAATTTCCTAAATTATTTTCTCATTTTGTGTTCTTATACTTATAAGGTTATGAAGTGAAGCAGAAATTAGGTTATGCTTTTTCTGAAAATATGTACAAAAACTTATAATTTATCATATTTAGCCATTCAGTATCATAGAATAGTGGTTTTTGTCTTTTTATTGTAAGTGGATGCCTTAGCCCCACCCTAAGTAGTAAAGACACACACTTCGGGTTGCAATATAACTAGTTACTTACAGCTAAAGTAAATGTTTTAAGTTCACGATGTGCAGAAAAGGTTCGGAAATTATGTATTAAAAGCATGAATATTTTATTATAATTCCTTCGTGTAATTTATTAAATGAAGTATCGTTTATATACGATTTTTCAATGATGAGAACGGTAAACCTATTTTATTTAATCTTTCATGACTTTATCTCTGCAACATTTTAGAAAATTCTAACTTCTTTGGATGACATAAAAATGATATTTTCGATTTTCTATTTGACCGTGAATGTATGGTTGCATGTGTAAGGTATCTTTTTCCTATGAAATGGACGAGATTTGAATATTATTCTCGATCTTTTTCTTCTAATCTATGAATCATCATAGACTATCATCAGATAATAGATATAAATATCATCTCTCAATTCGTGGCCATCTTATCTGTGGTCAGCTTCACGGTTGTTCACGCTTGAATGCTTCTGTCTGCCTCCCCCCCCTGAGCGTCCCCTGACGGCCTATACTCAAGGTCTTCGCTTGGTCAGTCAGCGCTGTTCCAGAAGTTACTAATATCGCGACTCTCTGAGCAAATACTTTTGTACGTGCCGGGTTCAGAGATTCATATATTCGGCCCTGAGTGTTTACTCACTCGTCACGTTAAATCCGGTTGAAACTAGATTTTTAATAGTCTCCAAATAGTGGCCGTCAAGACCCGAGGCTGGGACTATTGTGAGATGAGTGTATTCTACTTTAACTGTTTCAAGTGTTAACACAAAAATATTTAATATTACTATTTAAAATAAGATATTAGAAGAAACGGAACGTTGAATGAGTCAATACACGTAATTTATATATTTCATAATTTTGCCAATTATTTTGGTGGAAACACTAAGAGTATAAGAATTTGAGAAAAACAAAAAATTAAATGGAACTTTCCTAGTACTATTGTCCCTTCCTGGACTTATCAACAATTTTAAGAAAAGTTTATAGATCAGTGGGATGTTATTCGGAATCCTAATGACATCTTAGTGTACCTTTTTTACATTCTCATCAGAGAATGTATTATATTTGTGTAAAAGTTAT
>JAUMHM010084975.1:0-11948 GCA_032362435.1 Melikaiella ostensackeni
TAAAGTATTACAATTTTAAAAAACTTGAAATTTTCAAAATTTTCAAAATGGCTTAACCAACAATCAGGGTAAAAAATTGTAATCACGTCATAGAATGTTTTATAAAGTCAAACTTCTTTCTCTAGCAAATTTTTATAATATTTCATCGAAAATTACAGGAATGAGCTAGTTTTTGAATATTTTATTGGCCACAATTTTGGATTTTTTCTCAAAATTTCGAGCTTCTAGGATCTTCGGATGATTTTCAACTTTTTAACTTTGGGGATCATCGAGTGATTTTTAAAGCCACACTTCTTTTTATAGCAAAGTTTGAAAATAATTATTTGAAAACTGCCAAAACGAGACATTTTGCAAGTTTTGAAATTTTCAAGTTTTTTAAAATTATGATATTTTAAGCATTGCATAGAGATTATTGACCTATACGGACGATAGATTTTAATAAAAACTGAAATAGTTACGTAAATTAAACTTTTTTGCATAATATTCCCCATGTTAATCTTACGGCCTGGGGCGCTAGATAAATATAAACCGATTTGGATGTAATTTGGGGGACAGTTTATTTTTGGGCATTTGTACCAGAATCGCGACTAGGAGCAAAAGATTTCCAAAAAAGGAAGATAAGGACCACCCTAGTAGACACTGTGTTTAAAAAAAATATGCATGATACGGAAAAGTCTCAAAGCGAAATTGTTCTTTACGGAGAGTTACATCAAAAGGTTCTATTTTCGCTATTTTTCGCCGTTTATTGTGTATTTAAAAAAAAAATTCAAAAATATCTTGATACAAAATATCGAAGAATGCAAGAGAAACTGTTTATAGAACTCCTCGAAAGGAACAATTTTGCTTTTGGACTTTTTCCCTATCTCACATATTTTGGTAAAACCTATTGATTTTCAGAAAAAGGTTCTCAAATTCATTAATCCTCATCATTGTAATGTTTTTTTGACGATATCGATGCAATGAGAGACTCCCATCAGCATCAAAAGGAAAAGGCTTTACCTTTGTAGTTTTGGAAAATAATGGATTTTAAACAATAAAATTTGGCTATCTTTTTCTAAAACAATTCATGCCAATCGATCTAAAAACTTTTTCTAAGTCACACAAGAACCCATCATATTTCATGTATTCTTAACAATTTGAGCCACTGTTGGACAATCTTTCTTGTACTGCTGCTATATAAAATTTCGTAAGCCTCGTATTTCTAAAGGATTCTAGGTGATTGTAGGTGATTGTAGGTCATTCCAGGTTGTAGGAGATCTCGAGTTGGATCTATCAACGACATTCCATTTCGCGAGGGTTCAGTGGAGCTTAAAGCAATGTGAAGCAATGCTCGTCATCTGTCATAACCTCATAACTGTGCAGGTGGTATGAGGCGTGTGATGTGGTGTGAATTCACGTCAGTGGCATGAAACGTCATGTCGAGAGAACTCAAAATTATTCGTGTATAGAACAACCGGTGAGTGACGGCAACGAAAATGCAACCGGTTTCTGCAAAATCAAAACACAGGCATCTGAGGAAACATGAGCCACTGGACAGACGCAAAGTTATGTCAGCTTGCCACTCTCTACTCACAGTTCGAGAACCTGTGGGACCGAAACCACCCTTGTTACTACAACCTTCGATGCAGATTCGACTCTTATAATGAAATCCGAAAAGTACGTTTAATTTACCGCAGTATACTTACTTATAGGGTGACCATTAGGGTGGTCCTGTGAAAAGTCGCTTTTTAATTTTTGTCATGCCGCCACCTAAAATTGACGCTGTGTATAGAAGTCCGGTGCCGTGCGCCAGGTTGCAATCCGGTAGATTGCTCTCATTGGTTAATTGGCAGTAGGCAGGGTCTGCTGGACAGTGATTCCACATGTGAACTAAGATTCTCGGAACGCATGTTTCGACGGACGTTTCGATCGCACGTTGCGCAATGGTGCCAACTTCTGTTGAAAAAAAATATATAATACTATACTAAAATAGAAAATGGCGTCTGGTATCTTGCGCAGATTTAATAATTTACGTTTCATATTATTTTGAACAAAAAGTAAACAGACAGCACCGGCCGATGACCGTACCTGCGCGAGATGCCAGTCGCCATTTTCCATTCCAGTATAGTATTATATATTTTCTTTCAATATAAGTTGGCACCACTGCGCAACGTGCTATCGAAACGTCCGTCGATAGGCGTACGTTCCGAGAATCCAGATTCGCATGTGGAATCACCTTGAGAAGTGACCAGTCAAAAGTAACGCGTTAACGTTACCGTTACTTCCTCAAAATTTGTAACGCGTTACCCTTACCGTTACTAAAAAAAGTAACGCGTTACTTTGCCGTTACCTTTTCTAAATCACATTTTCAATACATCATTTTTAATTCAAAAATACTCAAGACAGTTTTTTTTAATGGGTGTTTTAAAAATTAACAATTCGATGGGTGCAAATAAGACTATGCCATTATTTGGTTCTGATATTAAAAAGACGTGAACTGTCATATTTTACATTATCTAGCAATGTGAAAAATGGAAGTCTACGTGTCTTTCTAAGGGACTACATCACTGTGAAATTCAGAATTTTTGAAATTCAATACTTCAAAAAGTTATCAACGAATTTAGGTTTTTTTTTCTTGTTTTGTTGCGAAGAGTGATTTCTAGAAGTGTTGTATGAAATTTTTTAAAATAAAATCAAAATTTTTGACATGGTTAACGAACAAAGTTTTGTGTTTTTTTGGAATGTTACAGAGCTACAGGTCGCTGTAATCATTCGAAATAAAAAGTCGAACAAGATTAATAAACGTGAATAGACTGACTATCGTCGAACACGGAGATTTTTATTTTTTTTTATTTTTGACAAAATGGTAGTCTTTTTTTGTTTTTTGCATGTTTTTCGATTTCTAATCATTTTTTTTCTGGAAGTTATAAAAAAAATCCCCAGGTAAGACGACAGATAATCTATTTAAAAATACACTCAAAAAATGTGAACCACATCGGATGAGTCGTTTTAGAGAAACCTCTGCCCCAGTGGCAAAAAACATGGTTTCGAGAAAAATTCATTCAAAGTTAGGGGTACGAATTTCAGCCAGATTCTTACAAGTCGAAATTTACTATTTAAAATAATGTTATGATGGTTATTGTTTACGTATCCCATCGAATTGTATTTCAATTCACGTAAAATAATGAAGAATTTTACCTAAATAATCCGCAAACTCATGATTGGAAAATCAATAACCCCTGTCTAGCTCGTTCAGGGTTGAAATTACGGAATTTTCCGTAGCTCTAGCCCTACCGCTGTACGGAAAATTCGGAAAATTCCATAACAATAGTCAGTGCCAAGAAGATATTGCTGAAAAACATCAAATAACGATGTTTTCGAAAAATTGGAATGACTCTGTAAATAACTAACATTTTTTAAAGCACTAAGACTCATTTTAAAAGTAAGCCTCTATAGTATCTTTCTAAATTATTCAGATATTTTTGGATTTTTTCCCCAGATTCTACTCTAGGGTAAGACGTGGTGCAAAAAAGTTGCAAAATTTCAGTTAATGATTGTACTCACCACATGATTCAAAAAATTCAGAACAATAATATTCTTATAAACATGACTAAAATTCATGAAATATGATAAATAATAATTCTTAACCAATTTTTGTAAGTATTTACACACTTTTGAAATTTTGCGATTTTTTGCACCAAGCCTGATACTGGGGAAGAATCTAGAAAAAAAATTCTAAAAATATCTCAACAATTTGTCGAAATACTATAAAGGCTCACGTTGAAAATGAGCATTACTATCAAACACTGAAGCTCTTCGTTTTCTATCAGGAACTTTTACTTATTTTGACCGACAAATTGAGTTTGTGCAAATAGCTTGTCAATTAAGTATAAATGAATTGAACAGAATCTCCGCTTAAAATTTTATATAATTTTTTCATCAGAACTGTTAGATAAGTTGAACTTATACAAAAAAAAATATTTATCAATTTTTTAAATAATAGCTACCTTGCTTATTACAATTATGTTTCAAAGTGAAAGAAAAAATAGGAAACACAAAATAACTAATTTTTAATCAAAAGTTACATATTAAACTATTCTGAACAAATGAACACTTACATTCTCCTTTAAAATTATGCAATTCTGAGGTTATGTGGTGCAACTGTACCGTGCGTGGTGTACGTCTCAAGAAACGCACTAAGTCAGATTGCCGTACACGGTTGTGCTGTCCGACAGACCCTGCATACTGCCGATTAACCAATCAAAACAATCTACCGGATTGCTAACTACCCTGGCGAAAATTTCGGATGGGAATTCATTCCGAAACATTCCGAACAAATCCAAATTATTGTAAAGTAAGTATCCGAACCAATCTGAATCAATCCGATCCAATCCGAAAAAATTCTCAAATTCGTTCGATCCAAATCGGTTAAAACTTAATCCAACTCAATCCGAAATTTCAATCCAAATGAATCCGAACCAATCCGAAACAAATTTTCGATCCAAATGAGTCCGAACTCGGATTGATCTAAACCGACTTTCAATCCAAATAAAATCCGATTCAATCCGAACTCGGATTCGTTTGGATTAAAAATTCAGAATATATCAATCCGAGTTCGGATTCGTTCGGATTTAAAATTTGGTTTGGAATAATTCGGAATGATTCGGAATGAACTCCTATCCGATACTTTCGCTAGGATAACGCACGGCACCGGACTTCAACACAGCATAAGATCGAGGGCCCGGATGCAATAAGGGCGCATAAAATTTTCTCTTGCGCAAACCAAGCCCCCTGGAGGCTTTTAAATAAATTTTCAAATTTTCAGTTACAAAGGGCGTATTTAGATGTTAAATTTTATTGCGAATATTCTGTTGCTTGGAAAAAATTGTAGCTTTTTTACTTTTCAAATTGAAATAAAAAACTGTTTTTTCTGTTAAAAAAATCAATTTCATTTCTTTTTACATTCTCATCAGAGAAGGTATTAGATTTGTGTGAAATTCGACCCTCCCTCCCCCCGTTCTGGTCAAATGTCCACGTTTTGAGACCTTCTGAACCTGAAAAACAGGTGTTTACGAATGTGTCTGCCTGTCTTTATGTATGTATGTCTGCATGTGTGTATTCCTGTCTGTATGTCTGTCTGTGAGCACGATAACTTTCGAAAGAATAAATCCATTTGGATTGGCCTTTGGTACACTCTTTTAGTATCGAAAATCGAAGGTCAAGTTCGTTAGCCAGCCATTTTGGATTGAAATTCAAAAAGTTAGAGCTTTTTCAAAATTTTTGAGACCATTTTTTTCAAGATTTAAACATTATATGTACGGTTATTCGTAGTACTATAATCCTCATAACTTTTTTCGATAAAAAAAAAATTATAAGAGTTATAGCATTTTCAAAATTCAAAAAAAGAAACGAAAATGAAAATTTGCTTTTATGAAGACCCATAAGCTTTCTCTTGAACATTTTTTGGCAAGAGGCATACTTTGTTTTCTGAGTATGGAAAATGATATTGGAATATTTCCATTTTAATTTTTGAGCCAAACGACGCGAGATAAGACAAAAAGTCAAGAGAGTAGAGTTTGTGCCTTTAAAAAGTCAAATAAAATTGCCGGTAAACATTTCTCTATAGGACCAATCGTAAATCATCAAGATAATTTTTTAGTCGTCTTTTTTATCATTTATTTGCATATATTATATGGTGAGCGCAGAAAATTGAGCGCGAATATTATGATGAGAATGTATTCCTCAAGGCCGATAGAGCCTTGAGTAAATAAATTTTCTTCATCATTTGAAATCAAAAACAACTTCAGTAATTTGTACATGAAGAACACATAACATCGATCACGTAGCGCGCCGACCGAATCGCGCGCGATTTGACTGTTAAAGTAATCAGAATGTTGAGATTTTTGGTTAAAAAAATGTAAATAATTTTTTCACTACTGCTGGGCGTAAATTTGACTTTTATGTCTTCTAGCGCTTCGTTTATCGAGGGAATTTTGAGCAGGCAAAAACTTTTTACGACGAAAATTCGAAGGAAGGTATGATAAAGTTTTCTACAAAACTTCAGATTAAAATATTGAATAGTTTAAGAGCAGTAATGATTTTAGTTTATGAGAGCGCTCCAGTTTTCGAGTTTAATATAGGCTCCGGGGCTTACCGCCACGCCTTGGTGTCTCGCTAGTAAGTTTTTGCTTATAAGACGATATTACTTCTTAGTGAATAAAAATATAAAACAAAAGTGAGTCTACAAACACTCATGAACTTTATTCAATTTACAAAGCACTTTTTACTTTTAATGCACTATAATGTATGTAAAGGTTAGAATAATTTTTCCATTCCAATAAGGAATTATTACTGTTCTAATAACTGTCAATTAATAAATCGTGAGAAAATTTCCACTTCGTTTTTCTTACACGTCAAAACTTTTTGAGGAATTGTTTCAATTAAGATATTTTAAAAAATTATAATTATTTAGATTATTCAGATGTGGAGTCATTTTATTGAATTAAATTATGCACAAGAAAAATAATATGCAAAACTAATAATCTTCTAGCTGTTTCATGCAATGATTCTGTCCTTTCTTTTGATGAAGACTAAATTGCATAGGCAAGATAGATAAATATTAAATTGTATAGTCTGTGTAAAAATTATTCAATAAATGCCTTCTCAAAATTCCCTCGACAAACGAAACGCTATAAAACATAAAAGTCAAACTTACGCCCAGCATAAGAAAGAAATTAATATCATTTTCTTGAAAGAACATTTTCAAATTCCGATCACTCTATCAGTCGAAAAATACCCTGAAGTGAAATCCCTAAAAATTTGATTGAAAGATTTCGAAAACGGACGAACTGAGGACGAGTTGGAGTGAAAAACGAATTAACATTGATCTTTCCAATAAAGATAGTTTACTTTAACTAACTAGTACTAAAATAATACAACTAACAAAACTAAACTCATACTAATCTATATAATAAAAAACTACCTTTTACTAGATTCACTTTAATTTGAAAACTAAAACAGCTACAACTTTTTTTCGAAGGAAAAGAAGATGCACAATGAAATTCAACATCCAGATACATCCTTTAAAAATTAAAATTTGACAATTTGTTCAACAGCCTCCAGGGGACATGGTTTTCGCAAAGGAAAATTGTATGTGGAAATTTGAAGAAAAATGGTTAATAAAAAGACGTGCATCACAGCCCCTTAGGTTTCCAATTTAATTAAAATTGCGAGAAGTTTCACTTTTGAAAATGTGCAAATAAGATGTGAAACTGCATAATTAAGGTCAAATAAAAAGCTTATTCCTTTTCCGAAATACTTGAACTATTACGATTTGACACTAACTTTAATTTTTACTCTCATAAGATCCTCTTATTCACCCTCAAAAACCACCCCCTAAGCAATGAAATGTGAGTTTCGGCCGATAGATCTAAGTACGCAGAACCCCTTAACAGAAGATCCATCAGGCATTGCAGTTTCGAGGACTGGGACTATTCGCTGTCATTGTCACTTCCCCGAGTCGTACTCGCTCTCACCTCAGTAGACGCGACGCTTACCTACTTTCTCTCCCCTCAGCCAACGTCACTCTCTCTCTGGCCCGGAAAAGTACGGAAAGCGGAGAGAAAGTACGAAAGACGCCAGGAGAGAGAGAGAGGGCTCGGTACTCCCTATCGCACCTACGCTCTTACCCCCTTCGTTCGGTCCTAACGAAACGAGGCAGAAAGGGAAAAAGAGAAACTCGGACAAGAGTAACAAGGAGGGCATGATGTCCAGTTCTTGAAGGGGAAATGAGTGGAAGGAGAAGCCTAATTCCAAATCTATAATAAAAAAAAACGGGACCTCTTCTTCTTCAACGCTGCCTCTTCCTTTAAAAGGGGCCTGCGATAGCGAGTGAGGCAGTACCTTCTTGTCTATGACTACGACCCTAGTCTGTGAATCCTCCAGTGCAAGAATAAAATTCGTGAAGCTACACCTAGTTCTATCTTTTTACTCCCCGAGGACGACGCTCCAAAGGACTTCATGGTGAGCGCTACGCTTTCTATAACTTCTTTCTTCTCCTCGCTGCTGGATTAATACCGCGGCTGTCCCTTCCCTCGCTGCTAGATTAAAACCGCGGCTTCCTCTCCACGCTGCTGGATTAATATCGCGGCTTCCCCTTTCCTCACTGCTGGATTAATACCGCGGCATTCTCTCCACACTGCTGGATTAATACCGTGGCTTCGCTTTCCTCTCCTCGCTGCTGGATTAATATCGCGGCTCCCCCTTCCCTCGCTGTTAGATTAATACCGCGGCTTTCTCTGACACGTTACTGGATTAATACTGCGGCCTCTCTTCCCTCGCGGCCGGATTAATCCCACGGCTTCCTCTCCCATGCTGCTGAACTAACTCCCTCCCCCTCTGTCATCCTCGCGCCATCTTGGACCCAGCGCTAACCACATCGCTCTCCATGTGCCCTTCTCCCTCACTCCCATGATACCTGCCCTTGCTACTCACAAGCGTACGCGCTGATTGTGCTGTCTATCCTCCGACTCCGTCGAAGAGTAGCACCACCTCATGTATCTGTAAATAAGGGCCTATGAACCCTAATAGGTCCTTATCAACTTCGAAAATAATTTTCAATTGTTTGAACAATTGATTTCAAGGGATGAATCGAGAAAGGATTATATTTTCTAAACTGGATGAGTTTCAAAATTGATGTAAAAAACAAATTTATTTCAGACAACATTGATCTAGTTGCTGAAACAATTTTAATTTGTTTAAATATATCCTGTAAGCCAAGAGCGAGGGAAGAGCGTGGTTTTTTATATTTGATTATTTATCCGCTATTATTTTTACAAACAATCAATTATATAGTTTAAACAATTGTTTGAACAATCATAAGTGTGTAAATGTACATTGAAAGCTGAAAATGCTAGAAAAACGTGGAACATTAGGTCTTTACATTAATTCTAAAACTCGTACGACTTAGAAAATGCCACCATCTTGCAATTTATTCCTTGAAACCAATTGTTTAAGCAAAAAGAAAAAGTGTAAACACTATAGCACATCGATGAGGGGTGATCTGGGAGAAGAAAGGGTAAAAAAGAGTTAAATTAATAAACCTCAATAAATCGCAAAACTCTCATTTCACTTCTTACGGAGTGGTTTTTGTAAATGAATAAAATGGGAAACTATAGGGGCTGTGAGGCATGACCAAAATTCCAAAATCTATTTTTTGGACCATCCTTGCGACCATTCGTCAGGATTTTTCCGGGTATGTCCTCTTTCTGAAGCATGCGACTTTTTTCCTACAGGGTTTTTCACTTTGTCCGGGTTTTTCTTCAGATTTTTGGAAGTATAGGATTCTTTAGGTTTTTAATAGAAAAAAATATTGTCTAAGTAAGTATAGTAGTTTCCTTCAAAATTATTGCCAAAAAAAATATCTTTATTATTTAATGTCTTAATGATTTCTTTTTATTTCTGTAAGTCATGAGTAAAATTTTAAGTTTTTCTAATTTCTAAGCACAATTTACAGTCTTTTAAGCTAATATTTTCAAACAATTTTTGATTGAATGTTCATTTTTCTGGTTGAAAAGTGTATTATGAATTTTTATCAACCAAAAATGTAGTAATTAAATTGTCAGTTACAAAAATTATTTTTCTACAAAAAAATCAACCAATGAAAAGTTTTAGAAATTAGTGAAAACTTGAAATTAAAAAAAAAATTGCACGTAAAGTTCTGATTCGAAAAATCTGATACTTCGTTTTCGGGGGTCTTTGAGCACCTATTATTAGGGAAAACATTGCCAGCTAAATCGCTGACATGGTCGCGCAGCGGATTCTTTAAAAACTTTAGAATGACCCATATTCATATTGATAGTCATTTTATATTCGTCATTTCATAACCTTTATTAGGTCATTATTTAATAGATTTATTTGGTTTTTGATGATTCAAGATGCAATCCAGAATATTTTCTGAATATCCTATAATTTAAAAATCCCGACCCCATTGGAATATCAATGAATGGTGATACCGTTTGGGTGGCAATTTTTATTCATAGGGTCTTTCCACGCCTGGCGTGACGGTCACTCATGTGTTATCCAAACTCTGGGACTTGCGAAGCGATTACGTGGCTGAGTTACGCAAAGTGCAACTCGCAAAGAAACGGAATTTCTATTATCAACCAACGAAAAGATGGTTTTTTGTCATGCATCGATTTTTCTACTATTATCTCGACTCGGATGAAAAACTCACTGAAGATTCTTGCCATGTAAGTCACTCAATTTTGTCTCTGATGAGCCGAAAAAGCGGGTAGTCTCGAAGTTTATTTCTGATTTATGAACTTTTTGGGTGTTCTTTTCTGGTACACAGAAAAATTTTATAAAACAGTAAATTTCATTTCGATCTTCAAGAAATTTCAGAAATAGAGACATCAAGCAAAGATTTCTTTCAATCTGCAGAATTGCCTACGCATACTATTAAGATTTCTTTTAGTTGAGGTATTGATGATTAAATTAATTTACGAAAAGAGATCTATTTTCATTTGAATATGAAATACTAATTTAAGTAAGCTAGCAGCCTTCGGAAATGTGTTATTGTTCTGAATTATTACCTTTTTCTTTTTCGAAAAATTGAATAATTTGAGTAGATTGGTTCTGAATCAACCCACAAAATTTGAACTTGGCACTATGATCTCTTCCCTTCATGTCCCATGTTTTCCTTACATAAATCTTGTAATAATTTTTTCAGTTTCCTCAATTTGTACAAGTAATTAAGATTATAATCTGGTACTTATAAAAAAAATAGAATTGCCAAAAGGTTTTACATATATTCAGTTTAAAAAAATGATACCCTCGTTGCCTATAAAAAATGGTATTCTGAGGAAGATGTCATATATACAATATGTGTATTCTGTTATTATGTACCATTGGGTACTTAATATTTTTCTCTAAACTTATGATTTTTACAGATGTTTTTAGTTTTAAATATATTCAATATATTTTTCAGTCTACTATACATTTGTTTTTTTTTCAAATATACTGTTAATGTAATCAAAATGTCATCCTGGTATTTATTAGAAATAGAATAAAGCTGCCAGAAGGATGGACATGAACTGAGGTATGATAGTTAAATACAGTTATAATTGAATTTCACGATTGAGGGTAAAAAAAATTTACTATCTTATAATTGTATCTTTGGATAAATTTCTGAATTTAGATATTCGGATTGGATTTTCTACGAAAAAAATTGAATAAATTATATCACCTTTTCTGTTTTTCCTGTTTTTGGTATTATAATTTTCAATAAAATTCATAAAAATTGATGGTAATGTGATTTTATGGTGGATGTTTTTGGAAAACTGGTGGAAAGTATCAAAGAATTTATTCAATTAGTAAAAAGTGACATTGGATGCAATACAGACGGATTCATTGATAAAATGCAAGATTCATGGGTTTTTTCAAAGAAGATATTTCATGCGAACAAGAAAATATGTTTTGACTTCAAAAAAAAAAGAAAACAAAGAAACCTTTAATGAGGATACCAATAAATTTAGGAAATCTATCTTCAATTTAGTTGAAAAGGTTATCAAGCACAGATACACATAACTTTCTGGCATTTTTTATGTTGAAACAATAAAATTCTCAGAAGAAAGTGAATTTCATTTTGATCTTACAGATTTTTTATTTTAATGAGAAAAAGTAAAGATTGACCAAAAAACATTTTATAATTAATTTCTTTTTTCAATTTTAGGTAATATTTGAATTTAATTGATATATGTTTCATTATTTATAACTGTAGTTTCCCTATAATTTATAAAAAATAAATATATAATAATAAATATAAATAATAATAATAAATAAAATTAATAAATAATAAAAAGTAATAAAAAAAAAAAAAATAAATAATAAATATAAAATATTGATGTTATTTCATCGACCAGGGTAATTAATTAATATTTTGATGTTTTTATATCGATTACTGGTCAAAT
>JAUMHM010084976.1:0-11947 GCA_032362435.1 Melikaiella ostensackeni
TCTATTTATTTTACGAGCCCAAATTTCCTAACCTCCAAATTTTCCAGTCTCCACCCCCCCCCCCCAAATTCACCATAGTACAGGCCACAACAGACCCCACTCCAAATTCGCCATAGTACAGGCCACAGAGGGCCACCCACTCCAAATTCGCCAGAGTACCTATGATTTTGAGTCTTATATTTTTTGGATTTTATATTTTTGGGCTTGATTTGGATGCCTCGCAGCTTGCTACTTATGATTTTGGCTCTTCTGACTTTTTGATAATTCATAATTTCAGGTAATAGAATTGATATATGGAACCTTTTCTTGTAGGCGTATGCCGCTTGCATTATTTTGTCCTATTTTCTATTCGATCTATATTTCTTTTAATTCCTATTTTTTAATTAAAAAATTTTCCGTGGCGGAAAAATATTTAAAGTGATGTTAATTGGAATTAAATTGAATAATTTTGAATTAAATGTAAGAGGAAACTAACAATGTTCCATTACAATATGGAACGAAATTTTCACATCAAGGCCGACAACGCATGTTTTATTGTTGATTTAATAGTCTAGTAAATTATGATATGGCTTGAAATGATATTTTATCGCCTGTGTTACGTAGATTATAATGTGTCGCAAGTTTCTAAAATTCTGAAGGTTTTATGGCTACATAATAACTTTACCAAATATAACAAGTTTTGAAATCTTTATATCACAGATGAAATCAGCTTGCAGTTCGCTGTCGTCGTTTCTATCCGGAAAAAATGAATATCGTCGTTGGTATTTCACTTCTTATATTCGTGGCTTTGCTTGACTTTAAGTGTAAGTGTAATGCAGTATAATATTGATATTTATAAAATATATCAGATGTGATATTCTTAAATTGTGGCTAAAACGTATACTAATTACTAATTTTTCCAATTTTTTCCCTTTCGAATTTGAAATGACCCAAAAATGTTTGTATATCACTGAGAAATAAGGGTATTTGAATGAAATCAAATTTCTTTGGTTCAAAGCAATGGTGTAGTAGAATATGTCTGAAGAAATATTTCTTCAGTTCAAAGAAATATTTTTTTTGTATCCAAGGAACGAAATGATTAAGGCAAAGAAATATTTATTTGATACTGTGAAATATTCGTTGAGCGAAATAGATTTATTATTGACTGTAAGAAATATGTATTTGATATGATTGCTGAGTTCCTTAATGTAAGAACGTATGGCGCAAGTTCAATAAAATAATTATTACATACTAATAAATATAACTCGGAATGAGTAAAAGTTTTTTTGCATCAAATGTATGATTCGTTGATTTACGTGAGCGTAGTTTAAAGTAAAATAAACATTTCTTTGTAACAAACAAATGTTTTCTAACGGGAATAAATATTTATGTGGTTCTAAGATGCAGCATACTGTCCAGAATAAACAAGTAACAGAGTTGATAAAATATTAATTGATCCAAAGAACGATTTACTTAACTCAAAAAATACCTCCATTCTTTAAAGAATTTGAATAGTTGAAGTACAAAAATTAAAATGTCCCACTCGTTGAAAAAAAATGGTAAATGCAATAATAATTATTAAAATTTATAATAATAGTTTTATTTCTATTTTCATGGAGTGAGCAAAAAATTTCGAACACTGTCAGTTCTTAAGAAGACCGATCATCACCAATCACCACGTATTTTCAGGTTATAACTAGGTGAAAATTTGTGGCTGAGTTACATTCTCGAGAATAAGTTTCTACTGTGAAACCATACGCTCTGCGCACCTGGCGGTATTTATCCTGAACCAGTCGGTACAAATCATGAATTTTACAAAAATATTTTTTTGAACGAATCTTGTATCTCACATTCTCATAGGCCAAGAAATATTTCTTTGTTTCAAAGACATGGCACCCAAACAAATGTTTTGTTTGAATCAATACCCGAATTTGTTGCCTTCAAACAATATTCAATACAATAAAGCAAACAATTTTCTCGGTTTAAAGAAATGGAATGAAAGAAATGCATTTCTTTGGATCCAAGAATTTCTTTCGCTATGCATCAATGAATACGATTCAAAACTTGTTAATTTATTAAAGCTACTTCCCGCTGCAAATATTTGTAATTTTTTAATCTTCAAACTACTTCTTCAAAAGGATAGTACCACATCAGAAAAAGAAACAAAATTCGGCCCTCGCGTTTTTGAAGATCGTAATTTTTTTTTACATTCTCATCATTTCTGATGGAGTGTATTAGATTCACGTGAATTTGAATCTATCCAGTTTTCATCAGTTTCCGTCGTTTTCACACCCCCTGAGTCAGGAAAAACGATTTTTACGATAATGTCTGTCTGTCGGTCTGTAGTCTGAAGGCACGATAACTTTCGAAGGAATATTTAAACAAGAATTTCCTTTGGTACGTTCTTTTGTTGTTCAAAAAGACAGTTCAAGTTCGTCAGTCAGCCTTTTACCGCCAATATTCATGGTTTTAGCCATGAAAAATAAAAGTAGGAGAATTAAAATTTCGACTTTCCTATGAAAGCACGCTAGATACCTAGAAAGATACGCTAGATATATATAGCCATGATAACAAAATTATTAGTTTCAGTGAGGTCTACAAAATTGAATTCAACTGTTTTTCAATCGAGTTAATAGTTTCTGTTTTAAACGTGGGAAATGCCATAGGAAAATCTAAAATTCAAATTTATAGCTAAAAAACGTAAAATGCAATGAAGGGTCCAGCAGAAAAGTTTCTTATTTCAAAAGACCTACAAAATTGTTTTTATCCATTTTCTAATAGCACTCATAGTTTGGCGAGAAAATTTGAATTTTTGCATTCTCATCATTAATGATGCACAAAATTTGCTTGCACAATTTTCCTGCCAAACTATGAGTGCAATTAGAAAATGGTTAGAGGCAATTTTGTAGGTCTTTTTAAGGCGAGAAACTTTTCTGTTAGACCCTTCATTGCATTTCGCATTTTTTAGCTATTAATTTGAATTTTCGATTTTCTTATGGCATTTCCCACGTTTAAAACAAAAACTATTATCTCTATAAAAAACGGTTGAAGGCAGTTTTGTAGAACTCATTGAAACTAATAATTTTGATTCCTTGACTATATATCGTATCTAGCGTGCTTTCGTAGGAAAATTGAAATTTTAATTTTCCTGGTTTTATTTTTCATGGGTTAAACCATGAATATTAACGGCAAAAGGCTGACTAACAAACTTGACCTGTCATATTGGACCACAAAAGAGTGTATCAAAGGAAATTCTGATTTTAAAAAATTCTTCGAAAGTTGTGTCGCCAGACTACTGACCGACAGACAGACCGACAGACTGACAGACATAAATGAAATATCCTCCAAATTTCACCCAAATCGCTTAATATTTAGCCATCGCCCCAGGTACTTGAAGTTTCCCACAAGATTAACATGGTGGAAATTGTGCAAAAACGTTTAATGTACGTAACTCTTTCAGTTTTCATTCAAATGAATCATCCACATAAGACGATGATTTCTATGTGATGCTTAAAATATTCTAATTTTATAAACTTCAAATTCTCAAAAATTCCAAAATGGCGGACCCAATAATTAGGGTCAAAAAATGCATTTTCTATAATTATTAACTTGGAATGTTCAAACATTGTGAAAAATATAATAAATTATTGTAAAATGAATGGTGGATAGTGAAATAAAAATTTTTGAAAAAATCCAAGATAGCGGACAATTAAATAGTCCAAAAATGGCTCATTTCTTCAGTTTTCAATGAATTATTTTTAAACTTTGTTAGAGAATGGAGTTTCACTTTAAAAATCATTCGATGATGCCAGAAATGCACAATTCTGAAATAAATCCAAGATGGCGGCCAATTCAATAATCAAAAAATAATTCATTTCTGTAGTTTTCAATGAAATATTCTAAAACTTTGCTAGGAAAAGAAGTTTGACTTCAGAAATCATCCTATGATCCCGGAAGTCCAAAATTTTGAATTTTTTTTTTGAATTTTCGAAATTCTGCTTAGAGTAATACAGCTTACAACAAAACTGACAAACCTAATTTTCTTGAGAAATAAAAAAAAATCGTTCAAAAACTTTGAAACTGATAGATTTTAGCAGTTTTTTGACCGCCATCTTGGATTTTTCGAGATATTGGACTTCTGAGATCATAGGATGATTTTTAAGTCAAACTTCTCTTTCTAGCAAAGTTTTAAAATATGGCATTGAAAATTACAGAAATGAACTATTTTTGGAATATTTAATTGGCCACCATCTTGGATTTTTTCAAAATTTTGAACTTCTTGGATCATGGAATGAATTTTAAAGTCGCTTCTTTTTCTAGCAAAGGTTGAAGATAATCAATTGAAAACTGCAAAAATGAGCTATTTTGGGAATTTTCAATAAGCCGCCATCTTGGATTTTTTCAAAATTTCTGACTTCGAGGATCATCGAGTGCTTTCTAGAACCACACTTCTTTTTATAGCAAACTTTGCAAAAATTTATTTGAAAACTGCAAAAACGAACCATTTTAAAACTATTTAATTGACCGCCATCTTAGACTTTTTCAAAATTTTTAATTTCACTGTCCGCCATCAAATTAAAAATAATTTACTAGATTTTTTACAATGTTTAAACATTCTAAGTTAATAGCTATAGAAAATGCAATTTTTTACCACAAATGTTAGGTCTGCCATTTTGGAAATTTTGATGTTTTTTAAACTTAGGATATCTTAAACATTGCATAGAGATTATCATCCGATGTGGACGATCGATTTGAATAAACTGAAAAAGTTACGTAAATTAAACATTTTTGCACATCTTTAAAAAAATCAGTAAAGATGTCACTGAACGACCTTATGGGAAACTTCAAGTGCCTGGGGCGAAAGATTAATATTAACCAATTTGAATTAAATTTGGAGGACATTCTATTTTAGGGCATTCACACCAGAATCACGACTAGGAGCAAACAATTTCCAAAAAAAAGTAAAATAAAGACCACCCAACTGGATAGGTCCAAATTTACATGAATCTAATACCTCCCTTCCATCATAAATTTATGATCTTCCATCTTTTTTTTTATTATCATTTATGATGCAAGATTATAAATTTATGATGGAAGATAGGTGTTAGATTCATGTGAATTTGGACCTACCCGGTTTTCATCAATTCTCGACGTTTTGAGACCCCCTGAGTCAGAAAAAACAGTTTTTACGATATTGTCTGTCTGTCTACCTGTCGGTCTGCCGGTCCTAGTCTGTTGGCATGATATTTTCGAAGGAATTTTCTAACCAGAATTTTCTTTGGTACACCCTTTTGTTGTCCAAAAAGACAGGCCAAGTTCATTAGACAGCCTTCTATCGCCAATATGTACGGTTTTGGCGAGCAGATTTTTGCTAATGTAAAACAGAAGAAGTTAATCGATTTTAAACAATTTTGTACTGTTTTACCCTTGTCCAAAAAAACGTTTCAGCACGATCAAAATTTTTCCCACATGATTTGTTTGTTTTTTTTTCATTCCACGCACATTTACATAACGAAAAAAGTGTATAGTTTTTAGTTCAATATATATATGTGATATTAAATTTTCTGCAATAAATGTATGCTAATTAGTTATCATGACATTGAATGCAACGATTACAAAAATTCATAAAGTAATGTATGTACAGTAACGTGTGTTACTTTACATTAGGATTACCCGACAATTGTAACGCGTTAACTCTACCGTCACCGTGAAAAATAATAGCGAGTTTTCTTTTTAAAAAATTAGGTGTCGAGGGATCCGGAGAAGATAGTAACATTAATACAAATAATGTTCAACGAAAAAGTCGCAAACGTGGTCGTCCACTTCATCGACTTCTACCAGCTGATCCTGGACGCCGAATTGTTATTCGACTAACAGCTCCCGTTACTATAATTATGTCAGACAGGTCTGAGTTTACTGGATTTATGAAACCTTACGGACCCCTAGAACCTCCTGCCTGGATTCATAGCGCACAATATGATAAAACCGAAGTTTATATACAAACCCCAAATGGATATGGTTATATTGCAGAACACTTCGAAATGACTAGACCCTCTTGCCATCATGAATATACTTCTTTTGCAGAGGCTCCTGTTCCACTAGTCATTAAATTAGGCGGTAATCATTTTGTTGCAACACTTAATGTTTTCAATCGGAATATACCTCGTCTGTTTATTCCACGTTTGCGTGAACAAACTCACGCTTTTTTAACAATGCCAAATGGAATTTCATACAGTGGATATTTCAAGTAGCAATGCAAATTTCGAATAAAAAATCCTTTCCAAAGTTTTCTAATCGTTTCAAGCTTTCTTGAAACCTTCCTGAGATCTGTATCCGATTCCATCCGAAACGAAATTTCTAGATCTAATGGAAAGTATGTTAATATGAAAATTATGTAATACTCCCGAATAAAAACATTATTCAATCAATATTGTATTTGTTGAACAGGGAGAGTTTAAAATAAAAACATTATTGTCAAAGAATTTACTTCATTTTATTTTAATCTATTCTATAGGTTTAATATGAAAAAAATAATACCTCAGGCACAGTCTTAGGCATTTTTTGTTTCGAATTGGAATTTTTTGGGTGAAACTTTCTACATATTCTTTTCTACTTTCTTTCTATTATGCATTATAGAGTATTCTATCATTACGTCACACTCAGTCGATAATGTGAAATACAGTAGGACGATGTCATGTGGTGAAATATCATTTCAGTACATAAGTGATGAGAAAATTGTGCTTACAAAGCTGGCTGTATCACAAGCGCATAATTTCGTCAGTTCGCACGGTCCGTACTTCGCTACATTTGCTTTCTGTGTTTACGTTATGTGTTACAAAAATATCGCAGGAAAGCAAGAGGCAGCGTTTATTCTTCAAAACAAACAAACCTTTAGAAGAATTTAAGAAATATTTTTCACTGCGAACGAAAATCAACATAGAAATGGTTCATGCGGCCCTGATTGTTGACATTGGAGTCGGTCGGCTACATGTCCAAGGCCATTTGAGGCAAGAACCAAAGTCGGACCTATATTGGAATTTCAGTGTATGTCCAAAATTTGAGGTTGAGATGCCCAGGGTTCCATATCCCGGGTAGAAATTAAAACTTGTTTCTTAGCATGCCCTGTCTAGCTAGCAAGGTCATGAGTAGGCAACACAGCGAGGGCAGTGCCGTAACGAGTAGGGCGATCGGGGCAAGTGCCCTGGGTGCAAGCCGAGTTGCAAGCCCGAAGGGGCACAGGCCGGGCGGGATAAAATTGTTCAAGTTCAATAAAGGGCGCACTTAATTATTTTTGCCCAGGGCGTCAAAATTTCCCGATACGGCACTGAACGAGGGCCTATTAATAGGGTCTTCATAGAATCTTGATAGTCCCTCACTACACTAAAACCATTTTCCAGTATTGCGTATGCGTTCTTTCATCCATTTTTTGCACATTTATTTTAAATGAAAAGTGGAAGAAATGGTAAATTCTTAATGAATAAAGAATTTTAATTAGACGGTAATGTTTTCTACATACACAGTTAGAATAATAATTTAACATAAAGTAAAATAATAATGAACGCAAATGTTTTTAACTTATTATTTTACTTTTCGTTTGCACCATTATTATTATTAATGTATATGTTGAAATCATTAATGAGCATTAAAAATTCTTTATTTATTTAGAATTTACAATTGCTTCCATTCTTCATTTCAAATAAAATGTGCTTGTCAGAAACGCATTTTCTTTAGTAAAAAGGAAGCAATCTACAAGAAATAAATACAATCCTACCTTGAAACAAAGACATTATATTTCAAGATTAGAACTATCCATGTTTATACAACATATTTATATTATTTTTTTCATCACTCTTCTTCGTGGTCGTTTCCCCTTTCATTTCCAACATTCGCTCTAGCCTTTCTTCCTCCGTCATAGTCTTTGGCTCCTGAGATGGCAATACCCAATTCGTGAGTAAAGAGTTTTTCTGTTACCTCTTGTTTAGATATGCTGTCAATATGAGTTTTCCTCAACACTTCTGCAAAAAGTGAAAAAAAATATATTAGCGAACTATTTAATGTAATTAGTTATATATAGATAGAAGCTTTTAGAATATAAGCTTACCAAACATGCTTCTAAACATTTGCGTCCCATTAAACAAGCTTTTTCCTTCTCCCTTCTTGCTTTTCCTGGATGCCGTGAATTCCATCACCAGTGTTTTGCTCAAGATGAGCTTCTTCTAATGTTCAGTTGTCTGTTAAAATAAAACGGCAAAGTAGCCTCCTAACTGAAATACATAAATGAAAATTAAAATTTCGGAGTAAATTTCAAGCAAAATAACCAAAAATGAATAAATTTATTCACGAAATCTTTTTCAAATTCTTAATCCAAATCTGGCCTTCGAAAACTTTGAATTTAATTAGGTCATTAAAAGGCGTTCGTTGTTTTTTGTTAAAAATTAATTTTTTTATCTAAAAATGTAGCTATTTCATTTTTGGTTCTAATTTTTTCCTTTATAAGTTAAATATTCAACTATTTGGTAAAAAATGGATATATTTGGTTCAAAATTCGTCTGTTTGGATAGAAAATTAATCCTCTGCAATTATTGAATTGTTAAAAGTAATAATTGTACTCTATAAATCTGTTTAGAAATGGCTTGCACGCATAATACTAACATTTTTGTGGCTCTTCTTTTCTTATTAAAAGTACGGTAGAGCTAACAAATATGAAGGATTGCATTAAAAAATATTGATATTTTTCAGTCCCTTTTTATCCCTTTTTTGAAAATCGTTTTATATCAATAAAAATTCGTATAATTTCTGTTAAGGTTAATTGAATTTATGAAACGTAACCTCAAATAAAATAAGAAACGAACTTTTCTTCTAACAGTTGAAGGAGCTCCAAAAGCATTAAATTTGCAGAATCTAATAAGATTGTGCGCAACAATACATGAATTTACCATTAAATACTCGATTTATTCAAATTATATCTAACAGAAAAATAAAGAACATCGTTGTTTTGTGATACTCAAAAGTATTCAAAAATTTATTTTTAACTTCATTTAAGAGACAAATCCTTCTTCTAGAGAGATGAAAATGCGTGGTTAAAAAAAAGGGTCCAAAAGAATAGAATACTAATCATATACCATTTGGATACATGACATCTCACAATAATATTTTTATTTATATAACTTACGAAGTCAAACGTGAAACTGTCGAAAATCGATTCTTCAAAAACGTGGGGCAATTCGCACCACCACGTGGGGTAATTTGCACCACTATTTTTATTCTTGTTTTTACGGCATATTTGCAGGTTTTTGACAGTTTTTATGTATCTCAATAATTAGAGTAAAATTAGAACAATTTTAATGCGAAATTTTGGAATCTATTGATTGAAAAGTACAAAAATGTGAGTTCGAAAAAATTGAAAGTCAATCGGAATCCGATGTCTCATTATAGTTGACTGAAACAGTGGATCGTTTAGAACGTCTGTCCGTAGTGCGAATCGCTCTATGGGCTGTCATTCCAATATTAATAGTATATTTACCAAAACCAAAAGCATATCACCAAACTTGTATATATCTTATAATCACTAAACATGTGTCATTTAAAATCACTCACCTGCTGTTGAAGACTTCTCATTAACAATACGAGAATCTAAATTTTCTAACCAAAAAAATGATTTGGACAATGCTTAGAATATGCTTTATTCCTTGAACAACAAACAAATCACTAACAGAATGTCAGCCTCTGTCAAAATGTTTGCTTACTAGCAGCGCCTCTGCAATAAAAATTTCACACCAGATGGCACTCATTACATTTGAAAAACTAACGTGCTGCGCATTGCCCCATGGTGCGAATTACCCCATCTTCCCCTAACACGTATCGTAATACACTTGATAATCAATCAGGTTAACTACATAAGTCTATTTAGACTTATTATTTTCAAAAACTATACTTTTTTATAATTTAGTTATATAGTTTTAGTTATAAATAACACTCTTCTTATCCTAACCTCAACATTTATTTTCAAAGCAAAATGTGGTGTATTTAGAATAATACAATTTTTGTATAAAAGCTAATATTATTGATTAAATAAAGCATTTACAAATTGACGTTGCATAATTAAATCATTTAAAAACATTTATTACTAACCTGCTGAAGAGTCGAACAAATCATCACTCGTCGAACACGACGTAACTTCATGAAGGGTTTTCTACCTCGTCCTGTATTTTTTAATCCTACTGCAATCGAGTCTTTTTTGGTTGTCTATTTCTTATAACTAATTTGTCCCACATAAAACTTTAAATTAAAAAAAAAGTCATTCTGGTCATATCCGTATAAATTTCAAGTGACGTAGAAATTTTAATATCATACATACCTTCTGAAGTACGAAGAGTATCACCATACCATCTTCGACTTAATCGAAATCGAATTATATTCAACTCACTGCCAACTTCATTTTGCACTCACAGCTGTATTTAGTTTTACCTGTCGGTGGCTTTACAAGGTCCCCACGAGAAAATAATTAACTGATAGAAATTGTTTTTAAAATATATCTTCATAATAAAGTCTCTTATCGCGTTATTTGATTCAAAAATATAGTGCTAAAAAGTTAGTATATGGGTGATTCTCATCAAATATGCACATTTGTGTAACCGCTAAATATTTTATCTTAAATTAATTTTGTATAAAGTCTAATGTAATAATATTGAAGACATGTTTTTATATTTTTTATGTTAGCCTTCAGAGCATATTGAACTTTGTAACCACTTTTTGATTTGCGGATGAACCTGTTCAGTTTAGACTCTGCAGAAAAATTGTTTTGCGAAAATATGTTTTTTGGCTTCATAGGGAATAAATGTGAAGATGTACTCCATAAATTATAACTTTTGCATCAATGCTAAAATGTGTAATAAGCAAAATATAAGACATTTTCCGCGAAAATCAGGCGCGTACCTTTTTTACTGTAATTCCCCTGGCACGTTGTATTTCTAAGAAAAGCAACATATTCTAAATAAGTTGTAGCACAACATTTGTATCCTAGTAACCTTCAAGCAAAATCACTTGTAGGTTTTGAAAATTTAATTAATTTTTTCTTTAAATTAAGAAAAATATGGCGTGTAATCTCCCTTGGTCTGTAAATCTCCCCTGGCATGTTTTAGAGCAATTTGAAGTTTCTAATAACTTTTAAAACAGATAGTAGAGAATGTTCAATATGGTCATTTCATCTACTTATGCATGAATGTTTCTTCATGTAAACAAATTAAATTAAGGATTTCTATAATATATTTTTTTTAATTAATACTTTTGTACGTGTCCCGGGTTCAGAGACTATATATGCGGAACTGAGTGTTCACTCACTGGTCGCTTTAAATCCGGTTGTAACTAGATTTTAATAGCACCTGTTAGTTGGCCGACCAAACCCGAGGCTGGGCCATTGATGCGGGATGAGTGTATTTCAAGAATTTTTTTTTTTTTTATTGAAAAAACTTTTTTTCTGAGTGAACCAGGATGTGATTCTACTTAATTTTACTTGGCAATTACAATTTTACTGTTATCATTATTATTAAATACTTGTTACATGGAAATTGCTCGACCCACTATTTCCTACACACTGTTGCCATCGAATGTTCTAGTTGAGACCCTTAGCAATATTTAACATAATCGAACTTGATTGGCCAAACAAGTCTTTTTCAAAAAAACCCGGCAGGACGGAAAGCCAAATCAGATTGGTTTTATATCCATTGTCTCTATTGATGTTATTAGGGTGTTTTAAGATTTCGATTGCTTCTCTATGTTTGCTTGGAAAAATATTGTATGTTTTTGCGATGACGGTTGTTTTGTCAAACAAAATCCTATGTCCTGTCTTGATCTGATGCTCAGCTAGTGCTGATTGCGTGAAATGTTTCAGGCTGACTTTACTCTCATGTTCTTTTACACGTTGGCTCACCGCTCTCCCGGTTTCTCCAATATAGACTTTGCCACAAGA
>JAUMHM010084977.1:0-11946 GCA_032362435.1 Melikaiella ostensackeni
TCATCAACATATCTTGCATAAAAGTCCAAATCAAAAGTAATTCTGCTAAAAACTTCATTTTCCAAATCTTCCATCACTATTTCAGCAATAATAGGAGACAATACAGAGCTTATCGGAGTACCAAATTTTTGTTTATTGAAAATACCATTAAATTTAAAATAAATTGAACTGAAAAAAAACTCGATTGCATCCAGAAAATGTTTTTTAGTAATTTTCGTGTAAAGCTTTATTTTTTCCCATCTATTATCAATAGCTAGTTTTACTCTTTCATATGGAATATTTGGAAAGATGGCTACGACATCAAAAGAGACAAAAATGTGATTTGTTGGAATTTTGACATTTTCAATTAATTTCAAAAAGGCAGCAGTGTTTTTTTATCGATCTTGCCGAAGTGGTCACTGATTTTTTGATGATTCTACTCAAAAGTTCTTCTAATTTTCTTGTGGTTGAACCTATTGTTGAAATAACAGGCCGTGAAGGAAATTTTACTTCGTGAGCTTCTACTGGGCCATAGGCAAGAGGTAGATTTGTATGAATTGTGTCAATGTCACATCTTTGAATATAATTGCCCAAGCATTTTAGAAGTCTTAATCTCTCTAGAATTTTAGAAGTACCTTTTTGAATCATTTTTGTAGGATCATTCGGAATTACTGCAAAACTGTCTTTATCATTGAAGATGTGCATCATTTTTCGATTGTAGCGATCCTTTAATATTGCAACAGTAATATTACCCTTACCAGCCTTAGTGATCAATAATTCAGGGTGGTCGGGACCACGGCCTTCAGATAGTAATGAAAGTAATGCTACATAAAAGAAATGTTCCTTATAATAATGTAATATCCATATATATATATATATATATATATGGAAAATATTGTATAAATATATTATTGAAGAAATTTTATTATAAGGTATATCGAACATTTAAATAAATTTAAGAGGGAAGAAAGTGAATCTGAGTGGTGTAGGAAAAAAGATGGTATCTGGGGTGGGTTGAGGAAACAGGGATGGATCCAGGAGAAGGGTGTTGGTCGCACCTCCCCCCAAAGTTCCATGTTCGAATGATGATTTTGGTGGAGGGGGGCGTATAAGCTTCGGATGGCCCCCCTCAAATCCTAGGTGCCCCCCCCCCCCCAAAAAAACATCTTCTGGATCCGCCCATTCTTATAATATAGAGAGACAATTAGATAATTAAGGAAAAATATTTCTTGGATGTAAATAAAAAGCGACTTACTTTCGATAATATCCTCATATCATATAATCTGTTGTTGCACGTAATAACAAATAAACGCAAACGACTCAAATTAAAATCTTACATAAATCAAAGAATAAATCACATAAATTTAACATTAAATAACAGATATTCGTCGCTTTAAGATTCGAGCTTCACCGAAAATTTCTATTGCGCGAGTAAATATTTGTTATCGTCACTTACAAATTATGTAATAGTTATTCATTTTCTTATTGGTCCAGATATAAAGAGTAGGACTTGCTCTTGACTCGTTGAATAAAATTACTCCAAAATTGGCGGATCTGTCGCGATATTGTCTAAACTTTTAAATTGGATTTCGCCTTTGGAGTGAACATGCATGATTCCGAGTGCTTGAGCTCTCAAAAATTTAAAGTTGCAGCAAGCAAAGTTATTCATATGAAATTTTGACAAGGACGAGACGTATACTTCCTTGTAGATTCTTAAGACGTATACTTCCCTGTAGATTCTTTTACCTCTGAATTTGAATTCATAAGCCAGCTCCTTCTATCTGGTCAGGTTTTTGAAATAATTGAGTTCAAAAATTTCATATACCCGATTTTTGGCTAATTTGACCACATTTATCTTAATATATGAGGTGATACAAAGATTTCGCTTTCGGACCGGTTGCAGGGACCAAAATTCTACAGGAAATAATGCCTTCCATCAATGTTGTACTTTCAATATCAACGTGTGTAATTAGCGTATATTGTTGAAATTTTCAGAACATACACAATATTTTTCATCAATATTAATATTATACTTCATTACTTACTCGTAAAAGTAAGAGAAACGGTAAAGGTGAAGAGTAGAATGGCGATCTTCATTTTTTTCAAATTAGAGACGACAGAAAACTGAGAACTAATTTTTGAAGAATTTCTTGAACGATAATTGACGAAGTTTTGGAATGTATTCATTTATATACTAATCAGTATCTGATTACACAGCTTTATCTATTATTCAAAATTTTATTATTCATAATTAGTTTATATTAATTTTTTTGTAAATTCTTCTAACGCTTGTAAAAGAAAATCTTTCTTAACTTTGGGAATATGCCAATAATGTGATTACTAAATTTATTCATCATGATAGAACAAATCGATTGATGTATTGAGCAGGCCTGTGTGACAAAATCCAATCATGAAATATACAGATTTATCAATTTATTTTGAGTTTAAAGGATAAAAAATTCTCAATTTTTGAAATACACCAATATTTTAAGTATAAAATTTATTCGTGTTGATTAAATGAATCTATTGAACTTTTCTCTTTTTGAGAGTTTATGAAGAGTAATCATTGAACAATAAATAATGACAAGCAACAAGAAATAAAGAATAAATAATAAAAAGCGGAGGACAAGTTGACTTTTCCATCCCCTCAGACTCCTTTTACAATCCAAAATACTCTTATCATAGCAGTCTTTTATCATGTTTATAGAAAGTATATCAGGCCAATTCATATCAAAGAATTATTTCTTTATAACAAAACAATCATCTATGAGGAAGAACAGTTTATGAAATGTTCACAATGGAAGATGCACCATATAATGAATGCGCCCACCAAACTACTTTGCAGCGATTTTTCATATTAGGATGCGTAAATCTACTGGAAATTTTTTCTTATCGTCATTTTCTTATTTCTTATTTTTTGTTTTTTTTTTACAAGATTTTAATCTCTTAGCGTTATATTATATCATAATTGGAGTGCACGTCGAACAATATTATGGAGCTCAATTTCGAAAAAAGTGCGTTCTTTCAATTCTGGGCGCTTGAAGTAACGGTCGGTCAAAACAGGATGTGTTCTCACGAATAGCACAAGGAAAAAGGATCTTGCACAAAGGCAATGTTACTCACACTTAATATAGATTCAGGGAAGAAAGTGTTGAAAACCTAACTTATGGACGCAACAATACATCAAAATAATAAAAAACAATTATGCATAAAACATTGAGGAGATTGAAATAAAATGAATAGTCATTCTCAAACAATAATGATTTTATTTCGCAATGCTGCTGACCAATTGAGAATCAATACATGCATCCTAACTAAACTAAAGTCTTAATCTAAAATCTTATATAATAAAGAATAAATCACATAATTAAACATTATATATATATATATCGTTATGTAAATTTAACAGCAACTAAAATTCTAACGTAAAGCGTTACTTTTATTTATAAGGTTAACAATAATAGCTTTTTCTTTGTTTGAAAGTGTAAATAAATCATTCCTCCAAGCCCTGTTATAACCGTACGATTCATCGCGTATTTCACATAATTAAATAACATTCCTCATAGGAAAATGTTACATTTTCATACACAAAATATTATCGAGAATAATTCAACGGCATTAATAGCAAATTGTATTGAAATATAAGATAATTTGAAATTTTTCATTTTCATTTTTAATTCTTAATTGGCCGTTTTAAATCTAGTTCCCCAAATAAAATCTTACCCAGGTAGGAGGATCACTGCGATATTCATGTAACAACCCTGCTAAAACTTCGCCTTCTTGAGTTAGCACATAAGTTTTCGGAAGTAAAGAATACACTATATCCATAGAGAGAGGTTCAAGAATTGCTTCATAATACATTTCATCTGTTTTCAAAATACAGCGGGTTCGTGGAATTTGAACTTCAATATTCACTTGTTGGAGATTTGCATTGAAATCATGAGTGTTTTGATGTTCATGAGGCAGAGATACATAAATTTGCTTGTCTGAGTCACGAGCCCTTTCTGGATGCTGAAGCCAGGAAGGAGCTTGACCGGCATGTAGAACTCCAACAAAAACGTTGGACCCATTACCTTCGAATTCTACAAAAACGTGGCTTAGTCGATGTTTAACAACAACAGACTGGGCTGGTACATGTCCATCTGCTCTCATCGCTGCATCTAGTTTCGTAAGAAAAAAAAGAGATTTATGAATTTTATGTACACTGGAAATAGTATATTTCGATACAAGGGACCAAAGCACCCCAAAGTCTGACAAAACTGGATTTCTTTGGACGAATTAGTCTACAAATCACAATTTTCATCCGATTTGGGCGTTTTTTTTTAAGAATCAAAGCTGATTAAATTCTGCAGAGACTTCTCGAGGCGATTTCTTTTATTTTAATCTTAACAAAAAAGCTGTGTAAAGAAGGCACACTGGAACCTCCATTTAACGGCGATCTCGGGTATGGCCTGCGATGGTCGTGAAGCTCTTACAAGAATTTTAAGAATTTTTGTATCGCAAACAATCAGAGACGTATGAACCATTTCCGGTAGGAATGTCCAACATTAATCAACTGTATTTTGTACAAATTTTGTTTCTTGTCATCATAAAGGATGGACCTTTTCCAATGATGGAGCCTAATAAATGGAGAGAGAATTTTCCGCGTGTATTTAAACATAAATGCGAAATATGCACGCGAGTGTTTGAACTGCCCGCTTTGCAACTACGGTACTGCTAAACAACGCTGAGCTCACAGCACTTCTCCCTCTCTCTCGGTCTCTTGGACCCCCTCATCACCGAATGCGGTCCTGAGGAAATTCTAGGAAGATGGTGTATGGCGGGCCGTAAAATGGAGGTTCCAGTGTATTTTCAACAAAATTATTTTTTAACTTGCAAACAATAAATTGTATAGACTTATAATCGATCAAAATGGATCCATATGCCCTAATGGAACGTAAGTAATCAAGGTTATAATTAACTCAATTGTTTTAAACAAATTTTATATATAATTACACAAATCTGAGATTTGTGCACAAAAAGCAGATTTTTCTCGACTAAGAAATGCTATAAATTAGGTTGCGTATACAAAACTTGTACCGGTAAAAAAAATTACTGATACCAACAATTTCTTACACGAGTTTCTTAAAAATAATCCAAAGTAATAAAGTTCATGATAACTGTAAAGTTGGTCGTTGGTTGACTTCTCGTGTATATAATTTATTCGTGCCGTGATTGGTCGAGAGCGAATAATCATAATAGATAGGACGAAAAGTGCGCGAAATTTGAAATTTGAATCGTGAAAGTATCGAAAATAGGTAAAAATACATATAAAGAATTGAAAAATAGAATGATTTTATGAAATTTATTGTTTAAAATCAGTAATAATTCATGTTTTAAGGATCGTGCGATACGAATGTGTTTTTAATGTGACGGACGAGTGGTTATGTTGCTTTGTAAAAGAATAAAACAAAGATTGAATAAAGTGCAATCGTACCAAAATCAGGATTTTTATGAATATCGTTAGGCTGTATAAATTGAAGTTTAGGAAATTAAATGATTTGATATGAAGATAGCTGACTAGAACAACGCGCGCGTAGCGCGCGGTTGTTCTAGTTTCATGTAAGGAAATTCATGAAAGGCAATTTTTTTACCTTAGTTACTGCAATACTTTATGTATTTTTAACTAGCTGTGAAAAATGACATAAATTAACAACTGATATTGTTATGAACAAATTATATAAACAAATACCTTAGTCTTCGAACAGGAAAAATCTGTCTTCAATGAGCGACAATGTCGGCTGCTTGTTCATATAATTTGTTCATAATAATATCAGTTGTGAATTTATGGCAATTTTTACAACTGGTTAAAATTTACATATTATATTGTAGTAAATTAAGTGAAAACAATTTTCCTATGCGAATATGTTATGATTGAGTATTTGTTAATATAATTTATCCATAACAATATAAATTGATAATTTATAGAATTTTTGGGTACTGGTTAGAGTTTTCATAACGTATTGCAGTAATTTCAGATAAGAAAGATTTTTTTCTGTATGAAAATGTCAAACTCTGTGTATTTGTCTATACAATTTTTTCATAATAATTAAGGTAATAATAACATTGATTATTTATGTTTCTTTGATGCATTTACATTCATTTTGATTGATTGTAAGTCTACATAATTAATTTTTTCCAAGTTAAAAAATGATTTTGTTGAAAATACCTTTTTTCACTTTTCTTCTTTACAGAGTTTAAAAAAAAAAATAAAAAATCCGTCTCAAGGAGTCTGAAAAATTTAATCAGCTTCAATTCTAAAAAAAACGTACGAATCGGATAAAAATGGTGACCAGTAGACTTATTTGTCCAAAAAAATCCAGTTTCGTCCCACTGTGCGCCCCACAGGGCGGCGAAACGAGATATTGGGGTTTAAAAAGTTCCTGAGGTCGTCTTTCTCGAGCGATTTTAAAGTTTTTTTTTCATATTGAAGGGAATTAAATTCTTAGGAGATTTGTCGAGGTCAATTTTTAAAACAGTATTTCATTAATTTGTTACTCAAGTTGAAAATGACAAGAACCATAATTTTTAATATTTATACTTCCTGCTTCTTCTGTTTATCGATATATTTTTTTAAATCACGTAAAATCAATGAATTTACTCTTGACTCACGGAGATTTCCATTATAGATCAAACTCCTTTATTTCTTTAATTGTTATAAACAAATTATTGAATAAAACTGACATTTGCTGAATTTTCGGTATTTGAATGCATTATTTCTACTTATTTCGTTATTAAATAATGTAAAAATAGTGACTCATCATGACCGAAAACTGAAGGGGAGCAATTGTTATTATTATAAATGATTGTTATACATTTTGGAACCTGAGAGACAGAAAGACAAATAAAAAATGTTCATTAGGAAATTATTAATTTTAAAGTCTGAGATACGCAAGGCAGATAATTGAAACTGACATTCTGTTTTCAAATTTTGTCTAAAAAATATTCAGCATATTCATTTTCATATTCTTTGTCCTCTTCCTTTTTTGAGCATAAGAGACAAAATAAAAACAAAAATTAAAACTTGAAATTTTTTTTTTTGAACCTGATATACGGAAAGGCAGATACTTGAAAGTGGTAATTAACAATTGAGTTGAGATACGGAGGGCAGCGAATTGTGAATGGCAATCTGTTTTCAAAAATTTTGTGTTTTTATATATTCTCTACCCTCCACCCCCTTTTTTTGAACATCAGACATAATGAGAAAATTGCTGATTACAGATTGAGCCCCTTTTTGAGCATCAGACACAGCCAAAAGCAACAAAATTATAAATTATAAATTTGGAACCTGCGAGACAGTCCGATATTCAACCATGGCAATTAAGAATTAATCTGAAATACGGACGGCAGATAATTAAAACTGGCAATCTGTTTTTGAGTTTTTTTCCCTTTTAACTATTCAATGTTCTTATCTTCCCCCCTCCTTCGAGCATAAGACAAATTGCATAAAACAATTAGAAGAATTAAAGGTAAAACAACTCCATGTAAATCCGCAAATAAAGACAGATGAAATGTGGTTAGTTAACTTGACAGATGTAGACATTCCAAAAAACGTAAAAATGATAGCAGGTCTAGGCAAGAATTTTGGTATGCCACTTAAGACAAAAGTGATACCAATTTTGAAGCTTATTTTGGATTTCGAGTCAAACATTCACAAAATCGCGGAAAATTATAGGGCAGAAGTCAGATTAAAGTTTGTAAGTAGTGTCAGCAATTTCATACAAAAAAATAGTTCGAACAAGATGGACGAAACCACGACTATAAACAATCAGCTCCGCAAAGCGTATAAAGACACAAACAAATTTCTAAAAGATAACTCCAACATTTTTTTCACTCAAGCAGATAAAATTAACACAACCATCATAGCAAAACGGAATGATTGCAAAGAAAAACATGGAGGCAATAGTGGGGGATACAAAAACGTATACGCTGTTCAAAAAAAATACTACACTAGCAACACAGAAAGATATCACAGAAATGGTCAATCACTGGGAGAAACAAAACTACGTGGGTAAAGATACAGTAACAAAATTAAAAATCACAAATGAAACAATAGCATACTCCTAATTTATGGCAGCTATAAACACCACAAAGAAGGTATACCCTCAAGACCAGTCGTATCATACTCTGGCGGTCCCGTACTCCATCTAGCTTCATTCATAGGTCAAACAATAAAACACGCATTTGAGTCCCCAAAGTCACAAATAAAAAATATTTTTGAACTAATAGAATAGCTAAAAAGTGTAAAAATACCTAAGGACCACACTTTTTATTCCTCAGATGTAAAGTCAATGTTCACTAACATACAAATGGGACTAGCAACAGCAAGCGTAAAAAAGAAGTGGGACAAGATCCAACCGATAACCGGCATTCCAAAAACGTAATTTTTTGGAGCCTTATCCTTGTGCATCCTTAACTCAACGTTTGAATACAATAACAAGACGTGCAAACAAAAACAGGGTTTCCCATGGGATCCCCGCTATCTCTAGTACTATCTGATTTAGTTTTGAACGATTTGGAGCAGGAATGCCTATCAGAACTGCCATGTGAGGTCCCCTTCTTTTTCAGGTACGTTGATAACATACTAACAGCAATACCTGCAAAGGATTTGGACAATGTCCTGGCAATTTTCAATAACAAATTTACTGAATTGCAATTGACACATGAAGTTAAAGAAAATAATAGAATCGCGTTCGTGGATGTCTCCATTTGCCGGAAAAATGACACGATTAAAACCAATTGGTATCAGAAATCTTGGTATCACGATCATGTTTTCAAAATGGAAAATACTATAATTCCAGATAGAACGGAAAAATACAAAAAAACATCTAATCTTAGAAATGGCACATACAGTCACAACAGAAAGCGTTAATGAACGGGCGGATGTAGGAAATCTATCGGAATTCTATCTTCCGTTACTGCACAAAACCAAATAGGCCAATACCCAAGAAAATTTTTTCAAGAATCAAGAACCCTAAATTTTTTTTTCTAATCGAACAAAATATAAGGCTCCACAAAAATTCGAAACAATTTCAGTAAGCTATGCATAAAACTTTCAAGAAATCCTGATAAATATATGAAAAACAAAAGGTAAAATGAATTAATGAAAATTCAAAAATATTGTAATAAAAATAGGTAATAATGCATTTAAAAATAACTCAAAGAATATAGAATATATAGAAGTAGTGTCATAAAAAGTGAAACCAAATTCGAAACAAAAACTGCAGTTTCTCAAGTTTGGTAACTCCAGCAGTTTTTCTATCATTACTACCATTGCCATTGCGTTGCTGTTTTCTGTGTCTGCTCTTTAGTATTTGAAGTTCGAAAAAATTTGTAACTATATAGTTTCGCTTTCTTCTTACAATTCCGTAGTTCGGTTCAGATTTATAACTTTATACTTTTACTTTTTATGGTTCTGTTTTTTCGTATCTCAGGTTTGCATAGCATAACCTTGAAATCTCTGCTTCTTATGGTGTCTTATGCTCAGAAGGAAGGGGGGAGATAAAAACATTAAATAGTTAAAGGGGAAAAAAAACTCAAGAACAGATTGCCAGTTTTAATTATCTGCCTTCCGCATCTCAGGTTAATTCTTAATTGTCATGGTTAAATATCGGCCTTTTTGTCTCACAGGTTCCAAATTTATAATTTATAATTTTTCGCTTCTTGCCGTGTCTTATGCTCATAAAGGGGAAGGGGAGAAGAGAATACAAAAAATATAAGTAGTTTAAACAAAATTCAAAAACAAATTGCCATTTCTGATTATCTGACTTTCATATCTCAGGTCTTCAAATTTATACTCGTATTTCTTAGTTGCCGTTCCGTCTTCCCGGTTCCCCAATGTGTAATTAGTAATTTTCTTATTATGCCTGATGCTTAAAAAGGGGGGGGGGGGGTTGAGAATAAATACAAACAACCAATTTTTCAAAACAGATTGCCGTTTTCAATTATCTGCCCTCCGTATCTCAGGTACAGTTGTTAATTGTCATTCTTAATTATCTATCTTTCCGTATATCAGGTTCCAAAATTTTTAATTCTTAATCTTCTTTTTATTTTTTGTCGCATGCTCAGAAAAGGAAGGAGTCAAAGAATATAAAAATAAAAATACTAGATATTTTCGAGACGAAATTCAAAAACAGATTGCCGTTTTTAATTATCTGCCTTGCGTATCTCAGGCTTTAAAATTAATAATTTCTTAATTACCATTTTTTATTTGTTTGCTTTTCCGCATCATACGGTCCAAATCTATGACTTCGCAGTTTCGCTCTTTTAAAAGTTCTCATGCTCATTACAAAGTAAGCAATAAATAAAAACCAGTATTCAAAGTAAATGAGTGTAGTGCAATAATGTTTTAGGACTATATAGAAGGTGGATGTTAAAATAAGAATGTAATGTTTTGAATTTACGGTTGTTAGACACTGATTAAATATAACACACGTTGAATATGAATGTATAAGAAATTTTATTATATTTTAGTTATATAGAACAAGAATTAATTTGATATACAAAAGAGTCGATGCACAAAAATCTGTCTCAGGGAAAAAAGTGAAATTTACCAAAAACTTTTTCTAGAATTAATCATTAAAGAGGGCCCATATATGGAGCCGAAACGTCTGATGGAAATCTAAATCTTTTTTGTCACTCACGGACCTCAAAGCCACAAAACCAAAAATTAATATTTTTAATTTGTTTCAATAATTTATTTTTTCAATTAAGATAGAACCATTTTTTTGGATTGGGGAAATATAGTACATGATTGGATGTATTCAGTACGTTCATTTTTTTTGAATCAAATAAATTCTCTTCGAATAAAATTTTTTTCAGTGTACATTTTACTGACAACCTAAAGCAGCAATAGGAAGGAGAAGACAAGGCAAAGCCCATGCGAGTCTTGAAACATGTTAGGGAAATTGAGTATCCTTTCCAAGGGCGTTTTTCTGGCTCATGTTTGAATTATTCGTCAGGGAAATCCAGTTGCCAGAAAAAAGAGATCCTGCGGATGAGGCCTCGGCAAATTATTCATCTGGGAAATCGGGAACAATGGATAAGGACTCTTATTCTGTAGCACGAGCTTTTGTACACAGTTTTTCTGTTTAAGGACCTGACTGGTCGTTTGGTTTTGATTATTTTTTTCGTGAATACGAAGGGGCTAAGATCAGGGAAATTTTAGGTTGAATATTTATTTTAATTCTTGCAGACATTCTTGATTGTGACTCTATTGCTCTATAGATATTTGAATATATGAAGAAAAAAAGGGCCGCACATGGAAAAAGAAAATTTAAAAAAATAAAGCCCCTACTTACAGGGCTGCGACACAGTCACTTAAGTCACTTTCAGTCACTTTTTTAAGTAAAACTTACTATGAGTCACTTTTTTAAAGAAAAAGGTCACTTAAGTCATATTTCTCCATCTCATTTTAGATATTATCTAAAGGAGAAAAGAAAATCTAAGTAATTTATGTATGGTATCTATATCCATAGTACTCTATATGGGGCAAAATTCGTCAAGTGTACCCGCCTAAAAACTTTTTGTCACCGATTTCCTTGAAAGTCCGCGAAATTATTGTCCTAGTGAACCTCTTTCAATTCCCCTGAGAGAACGTCTCTAGTACGACGGGTTGTCAGTATACAGGGGCTCGAATTTTCGACCTTTTACCGCGCACGCTGTTACTCAATTAACCATAACTTCTACAAAAGTTATCCAAATTAACTTTTTTATAGAGGTCTTGGAAACGTTTTTTCATGAGATTTACGCTGAAGGCAATGTTTTTAGATAAAAAAAATTATTTGAGCTTCACTTTTTAATTTTAAACATATTTTTGAGTTTTTCTCCAAGTGCGGCCGTTAATTTTTTCTCCAAAATTATGTTTAAAAAAAAGCTTGACTTTTTCCCTTTAAAATGAGCCATGGTCGAAAGTGGGGCGAAAGAAAT
>JAUMHM010084978.1:0-11946 GCA_032362435.1 Melikaiella ostensackeni
CATTTCTCCAAAAATCAATTTGACCAGTAATCGATACAAGAACATCAAAATATTAATTAATTAATTACCCTGGTCGACGAAATAACATCAATATTTTAAATTATTCATGATTAGATTGAATTATAGAAAGAATGGAATAAGTCTAAAATTTTGCAGGGCGAAAGAGATGCAGACGCGCGTCCCTCTGTGATATAGGAGAAATGAGAAATGATCTACTGCGGCCTCGGTGGCGTTATTGGTTAACGCTCCAGTCATGTAAAGTCGGCGTTCCCGGTTCAAATCTGGGCCGAGGTGGATTTTTCTCATTTCTCCAAAAAATCAATTTCACGAGTAATAGTTACACGAACATCAAAATATTAATTAACTATTTTTATAGTTACTGTTACAGAAAAAAATGTAACTAGTTACCAATTCGTAACTCACTAACAAGAATGATTTTAGTGATTTCATTCCTACAACTACGCTGACGGTGACAGTCACATCAAAAACAGCGGTTTATTTTAGAAATATTCAAAATTCATACCGACAATTCATTTTAATTTTGATGCTTATTCTTTTAGGATAATGTATAATGTTTATAATGATTATCGTAAGGTTTTTTGCCATTTGCTACATCAATGGATGAAAATATGAACATGCGCTCACAAACTGATACGCGTTCACAAACAGGTGCGTTTACCTAACACATGGGGATGATTTTAATTGGGATGATGTCAAAATTTTGTATCATGAGAGAAATCCAAAAAAGAGAGAGTTCATGGAAATGCTATTCATAAAGAGAGAAGGTAACAAAGCTATTAATTTAAAAAGAGGTCTTGCGAGATACAACAGAATTTTGGATGGAATCATTAATTGGATACAGTGACTTCAGTTTTGTGTCATGTTTTTGATTCTGTGTAAGTCTATTTCCAATCAAAGAATAAAGTAATCTGACTTTAGCATTTATTCAGAATAGTTCACCCATGTCAAAAATCAATTTTTAATCAACGAATGAAATATTTACCAAAACAGTAATTGCTATAAGTCACCTCTGTTTTATTTTCAGGTAATAATGATTTTCTAATCTAACAAATCTTAATTTTTGTACCTGTTGTTTTACTATAAATTATCCCTGTTGAGAAAGTCTAAATTGGGTTTGAAACATGTTGGTTTCCAGCAGTATAAAAAAGACGAAGAAAAGAGCTGTATGCAATCGTAGTTGATTATTATTGTTTATGAATCTTAGACCCAGAGGAAGTTTTTGTTTTTAATTTGTGTCTGAATTCTATTTTGAAGGATTCTAATTTAAAATCGAAAAATATTTAAGGGTTCCATATTATACCTATAGATTATTTAACTTTTGAATTTAAAATTGCTGAATTTTAAGTGTTCCAAATTCAGAAGAGCTGTAAGGGAATACATTTTTGTTTATATTGACCCTTTGCACAGTTGCTGTTCTAGGCGCGAAAACCTGTGAGAAATTAGTTGTTAGGGTAGAGAAGATGAGGGATTGTGTGATAGTAAAGATGAAATCTTGAAACTAGGAGTCGGTCCTTTAGGCCTTCAGTACTGTTTGCGATGGTGGTTGATTATTATTATTTATGGTGCTTAAAACCAGAAGGAGGTACTAGGTATATTCTATATTGTGTGAAAAGGTACAGACGATTGATCCTTCCGGATTTGGGTTTGTCGCGACTCAGTGTCGCCTGCGACTTCTTCATCCTGTTAAGTCCATAATAAATTATAATCATTAAAGGGATGCGACGGGAGAAAGAAAAGAGGAACAGACGACATTTTCTTATTGTTCGACTATAATAAAGACACTAATTCCGAGATCAGCTATTTAAATCCAGGTTAATTGTTTTAAAGTACCCTCAAATTTCTTCCTTTTTCAGAAATATTATTCAGTGAAGGGAAAGTTACTTTTTCAAAGAAACTAGTTATCATGATCGTAACCGACTCAAAATATAACTTTCTCTTAGTTACTTTTGCAAAAAAGTAACTGTCGTTACTTTTTTAGTTAATTTTTTATTTTAGAATATATATGTACTGGAACTTCCATTTAACGGCCCTCCATATACCGCCTTTGTAAAATTTCCGCCAGCTGAATTCAGTGATGAGGGGGTCCAAGGAACTGAGAGAGAGGCGCTGCGAGCTCAGCGGAGTTGAGCAGTTCCGTAGCCACAAAGCGGGCAGTTCAAACACTCGCGTGCATATTTCGCATTTATTTTTAAATACACGCGATAATTCACTCAAAGAGATGACAAAAAAGATGAATTTTCAACTAAAATGAAGAATCTAACAATAAAAAAAAGTAATTTCAACAGAAGACTTCAACTTTCAACCAAGTAGTCAAATTTTTAACCAAAAAGATTAATTTTTCACCGACAAAGATGAATCTTCAACAAAATACATGAATTTTCAACTAAAAAAGAGAATTTTTCAACCAAATAGTTGAATCTTTAACTAAAGTCTAACTAAGTCTTTAACTAAAGTCTTACACTAAACAATATAAATTTTAAACCAAAAAAAGAATAATTAAATTTTCAGTTAAAAAGTTTAATGTTGGAACAAAAAAAAATTTCTAATAGTAATAGTTGAGATTTCAACAAAAAAAGTTTTTAGTTTTAAATCGAAAACATTTGAATTCAACTAAAAGACGAATTTATAACAAAGTAGTCCATATTTCAATCAAGTCGCTAAATTTGCAATTAAAAAAGATGAATTTTGAAACAAGAAGATCAATTTTATGAAAAAGACCAGTTTACAACAAAATACATGAATATTCAATATTCAAATATTCAAACAGTTGAATCTTTAACTAAACAATATGAATTTCAAACCAAACATAGAATAGTCTAATTTTCAGTCGAAAAATTTAATGTTGTAAGGAAAAAAATTTCTAACTAAATAGTGACATTTTGAACAAAACAGATGTATTTTCAACCAAAAGTGAAAAAGTTAAATTTTCAATTGAAAAAAAAAATTTCAACGAAAAAATATGAATACTCAACGAAAAATGTAATAGTTGATATTTCAATAAAAAGTTTTTAGTTTTAAATAAAAAACATTTGAATTCAACCTAAACATGAATTTTCAACAAAAAAGTTGAATTTTCAGTCAAAGCAGAAAAAATTCAACCAGATTGTTGAAATTTCAAGCCACAAAGGCAAATATTCTACAAAATGGTTGAATTTTTAACCCGCAAACAAGAATTTTCAACAAACAAGGTGATTTTCAACCAAATAATTGAATTTTCTGTCAGAATAGTTAAATTCTCAATCCTGTCAGAATAGTTAAATTCTCAATCCAAAAAGACGATCTTTCAACCGAATAGAATGATTCTGTATCAAAATTTTTTAATTTCATATCAAATAATTACATTTTCAAGTAAATAATTAAATTTTCAACCAAAAAAGATGAATTCTCAACCAATAATGGTTGGATTTTCAACCAAAGAGATCAATTTTTAACTACAATGATAAATACAAAAAAAAATTTTTAACACCGTAGTGCAACTTTCAACCAAGTAATTGAATTTCCATAAAAATAGTTGAATTTTCAACAAAAAGTTAATTTTCAACCCAAAAAGACAAACTCTCAACTAAACAGTTAATTTTTCAACCAAAAAGGATGACTTTTAAACATAAATGTTGATTTTTTTCAGCCTAGAAGATTAATTTTCTACAAAAAAGACGAATTTTCAACAAAATACATGAATTTTCATCTAAAAAGGATGAATTTGCAACCAAAGCAGATTAATTTTCCAGCCGAAAACATAAATTTTCGAAAAAAAAATTTTCAACCAAATAATGGAATTTTTCTACCAAAATTTAAAAAAGACGAATCTGTAAGAAAACAGTTAAATCTTCAAGAAATGAGAATGATTTTTTATCAAAATTGTTAAATTTTAAACCAAATAATTAAATTTTCTATCAAATGATAAAATTTTTACCCAAAAAAGATAAATTTTCAACCAATAATAGTTGAATTTTCAACAAAAGAGATGAATTTTTAACTTCACTGATAAATCTTCAACTAGAATAGTTAAATTCTCAGTAAAAAAAATTAACTTCTAACAAAAAAAATGAATATTTAACTCTGAACTTAGAATTTTTTCTTCTTAAAAGGGTTTTCAAAAGTGAAGAAAAATTAAAATTTTCCTATATTCGGCTATAAATCCATATGGCTATCTGCTGCCACAATTTGAATAGTGAAAATGAAAAAATAGTTGCAATAGCAATAAAATTGATTGATTCAGTGTCGCAAATAAGACTTGTAAACTACATTTCGAAAGTAACTAAAAAAGTAACGATTTTTGTAGTTACTGTTACTGAAAAAAATGTAACTAGTTACCCATTCGTTACTTATTTACAAAAGTAAGTTCCTTCTGCTATTGTTACCAAAAAAGTAACTAGTTAACAGTAAATAGTTGCCTTCCATTTCTATTATTATTATTATTATTATTATTATTATTATTATTACTATTATTTAAGTTGGCACACTCACCCATTAATAATTCTCTGCTTTCGATCATCGAGCCCACCTCCTTCTTGACCTCCTTCATCAACCAGGGCATAAAACCTTCCTCAACATCTACGTAAAAAAATATTATCGGTAGCAAAAATAAATTTAAATATTATTTTTGATAAAATATCAGGGCTCAGACTTACTTCATAGATTAAGAAAAGTGTCAATAGTTGCATAAAATTTAAAAAATAGTAGTAAAAATAGTAAAATAATAAACAGTATGTAGTAAAATGAATTTTATTCTTTCTAGCATTAAATCTAATGGATTTGCAGGTTATATTTGCGCCAATGAAAATTTTAAACCTATTAAATTTGTTGTTTTTGAAGATATATGGAACAAAACAGTTTTGTAAAGAAATGCCATATTATATTGATGATTTTGATTTCTATGGGGGTATTTTTAATTCATGAAAAACTGTTTTATCCAAATTCTAAACTCAATTTATAGAAGTGCTGTTTTGATATTTTGTTATTATTTCATGAAATTTTGAATAACACTCTTTAATTCAATGTCAAATACCAGGGTTGCTACAAAATTTTTATTTCCAAATTCCAGATCTCTTCCAGGTTTTTTTTCGAAGGTAATTTAAAAAAAAATTTAAACCCTTCTCTGACAGTTCCATTCCCGAAAAATTTATGGACGCTCACATCTTAATAATGATTCTTCGATAAAAGGACTAATCCACTTCTAAAATATTTCTTTCTAAAATTTTAAACTTATCAACTTGCATTATTAAAAAATAATGCATGTTTATAGTTTGAATACATTTTGAACTTGGGTTGCCTAATTAGTTTTTTTTTCATTTCAATCCTTTTTCAATTTGGAATAATTTTTGGGTTCTAGTTTTTTCGTTGTAAATTTAATATTTTGCAAATCGAAAAATTTCAATTTTCTGTTCAACTGTTTCATTTCAGCTTCATTCATTATCAAACTAGAAGCTTTTCTATTTGAATTTTCATTAACTGCGAAAGAATTTCTAATTCGAACTATTTTTAAAACAGAAAACTTTTAGATTAAAAATTCCTTATATTTATGAAAGATATGTGCATTTATTTACTATTTTTCATTCTTGAGACCATTTACATTTAGATCTTGTTGAATTTTGAACTTATTTATTTCAAAATTGTTCAGTTTTGAGCCATTTACTTTTCAACGCTTCCAAATTGATATTTCTTACTTTTAAATGTGATTAAATCGAATTGCTGATTTTAGTACTTAACCAAAAGGACTAAGACTCAACGTTTACCCACCGAGCAAGTTTCAAATCCAGGCTAAGTTACCCACATCAGATAATTACCCTCGGTCGGTAATACAGATTCCCTGCAGATTCCGACTACAGTATGCGCCTCATTCGGCATGACTACAGTCTACCTTACCGAAAAAATGTTGTGGCCCTCCTGTCATCGCTAGTGGGGTTCCCCTGTTTCTAAGAGTGTTGCGCGTTCCTTCCGTGCTGGGACTCCCCGCGCCCAAGCACAGTCGGAAGTGGTGAGTGAGGATTTGGGGATATAATGCATGCCGGCACGGCCGACTGGCATCTTTTCATCGGTTGATTTAGAACCAATCTATTCAGATTATTCCATTTTTCAAAGAGAAAAAGGCGATAATCCAAACCAATAGTACATTTCTAAAGAATTGGTAACTTAATCAAAATTTTTAAAAATATACTTGAGTAAAATAGATAGTAGTACTGTGGACAGACACCCCCTCTCCTCCTACTTTCCGCTCTATACCCCGCCCCACCTCACCTAATCGCAGACAGCGCACGGTGAGAAGAGCGTTGCCCCCATCCCCTCGACCCCCACAACCACCCTTCCCATGGTGGGCCCAACGCTATATGCACGAAAAGTCATTTCCTTTATTACGATGACATTGCACATTCTTTGGGTATTACTAAAAGAACTTCAAATTTATCTACCTTTCATTTCTATTCATTTGATCTTGTTTTAGAAATTATTTTAATAACTTATTAACAATAAATAAATAAAAGGATAATAATAGAAAAAAATAATAATTTTAGTTTTTATATTGAAAAATTTATTGTTTTTGAAAATAATTTATATAAAGAAAAAAGTCGAACCAAATTAATCAAATTGTTCATTATAATACTGATTGAAATATTTTTAAATACAAAAATTATTAATGATTTCACTTTTGATATTGAAAACTTCCAAACATTACAAATAGATACAAAGTGTTTCGAAAAAAAAAAAAAATTTAACACAAAGTTCACAATTGATGAATGAAAGCAATGCAATTTATTTTTGTTATTTAGACATTTCAAGACTTTGTTGGATTTCTAACATTTTTGAAGAAATTGAAACTGTATCAGTTATGCATTTAAGTGGAATATAATTTCCGTATTAAATTTAGATTTTGATGGAAGGCTTCCAGTCCCACTGAATGCATGACTGAAACAGATTCAATTTTTCTCTCTCTCAAAAAACAATAAATAAATAAATAAAATAAAACAAAAGTAATTGGTTTAAGAAATTGAATATTATTGAGTTTTTTTAGCATACAAGCGTATGTTGATGCCGAGTAATGAGAATGAGGAATCTGTTCTAATATTAGCCACAGAAGCTGGAGAGATCACTAATAGTGTAGTCGAAGAAATAATTTTAATGGATGAGGATGAAGCTGAAGAAAAAGAAAACGAAGAATGTGCAGGTAAATGGAATTGAGTTAAATATAAAAAAAACTGTACATAGCCACCAACAATAAATTATAAAATTAAAATAATTTGAATTAATTAATTGAAACCAATTAATCGAATTTTTTTTCTTATTTCAGGAGAAGGCACGAGCACGAAATCTGGCAATAATGTGAAAGATTCACAGACCCGTAGGCAGAAAGAAGCAGAAGAAGATGAAAAAGTAGAAGTCGAATCAGATGAAAATGAGAAAAAAAGTCAGGAAAAGGAGAATGTCGAAAATGACAAAGTCAATGAAAATGAGAAGGAGGATGAGAGTATGGAGTCGGACACAGTGATGGATGATTCGCAAATACATATGCAAGAAGAAGCAGCAGAAGATGCAGGTAAGAAAAAAAAAACAAGACTAGAAAAGAATTCTATAATTTTATGTGCAGTGATATCATGCTGCTTTACCTCTTCTTACGAATTATCATTGAATTATATAAAAAAACAAGCATCTTTATCTAAACACTGCCTAATTTATTTCAATGCCTTTCTAAATTTTCAGAAGAAGGTCTGAGTAAGATAAACGAGATATTAGCTACACAAAACGGTCGAGGTAGCCCAACAAAAGAGAATTTGGAAAAATATACAGAAATTGAAGAAAAAGAATGTGAAGGAGAGACAGAGGACAACAAGAGAGGAAACAAGAAAAATGGGGAAAACGGAAACGGCAGAGACAGTAGCGACGAGAAAGAGAATGAGATCATGGAATCTGACACTGCGATAGATAAGTCGAAAATACACATGCAAGAAGAAGAACAAAATGCAGCTGAGAAAAAAAAGCAATAGAATTTCCTAAATTAATATGTAGTGGTATCATTCTGCTTTTTCTCTTCTCATGAATTACCAGTAAATTATACGAAAAAAAAGCATCTTTATTTAAACATTGTTGAACTCATTTTAATGTACCTTTAAATTTCCAGGAGAAGGTCCAAGTAAGATATTCAAGATATTAGTTGCAGATAGTGGTAGAGGCAGCCCAACAAAAGAGAATTTGGAGAAATATACAGAGACTAAAAAAGAAGAAAAATATGAAGGAGAGACAGATGACAATGAAGAACAAATTCAGAAAAATAGGGACAACGGAAAGGTCGGAAACAGGGAAGATGAGAAAGAGGATGACAGCATGGAATCTGACACAATGGCGGATGATTCGTAAAAACAAGAACAAAAAGAATCAGATGAGGAGGAAGAAGAAGATTCAGGTGGGAAGAAAACAATAAAATTCCCTAAATCCATGTGTAGCGATATTATTCTGCTTTTTTTATTTTCTTATGAATTACCAATAAATTGTACGAAAAAAGAGCATCTTGATCTAAACAGTATTCAACTCATTCTAATTTGTTTTTAAATTTTCAGGAGAAGGTCCGAGTAAGGTATACGAAATATCTGTAATGCAAAATGGACAAGGAAGCCTAATGAAAGCGGTTGATGAGCAGAATGAAGAAACTGAGGACGAAGATGAAGAAGACGAAGAAGAGGACGAGTACACAGAATCGGACATGGAAGAGTTGCAAAGAGCGGCGGCTGAACTGCAAGAATTTCAAGAAGCAGTAAGAGCTTAGCAGTTGCAAATTCCTCAGCCTGGAAAGCGCTTCAAAATTGTCTTCGAGAATGAAATGTATGTGCCGCATTTTAAAGTTCGAGGAAGCGAGTTACGAACACGCGCTTTGGAATTGCCACACGGGGCGAACATGTTAAATTGGTTAGAAGGGGCAGTTAGGGACATCCATGCCTATTTGATTGCTTCATGTGAGACATCCGATTTCATTGGTGTCACAATTTTCACGAATCAATTTACGCATGGTCCTGCATGGATGTCCTTTCGGCCTGTACGTTTATTGTTTGCTGACGAATTATGGGACCTTATATTTAAAATTGTACAAAGTATCGTAACTTTTAGAATAACGAAGGACTACGTTATCTCGTCGACAATCGGGAAGGCACCTGCTGGTTGTGGACGCGTTGGTTTGACACACGAGGATGTCGCAAAAAGTTAAATACTTACCATCAAAAATAACGATAACTTATGCTTGCCACGGGCAATAGTAACAGGTATTGCACATGCACAGAGGGGAGAGGAAAGATCAGGTCTATTACACAATCATTGGAATAAAGTGCGAAATTTGGGTGGAATTTTGCAGCGTGAAATGGCACAAAATTTAGTTGCAAGTACTAGTGTGCAAATACCGGAGGAAGGGTGCGGCATACCAGAAATAAAAAAATTTTAAATTCACCTAGCTCGTGAGGGGATTGCAATAATAGTTTTTCATTTTTCCTCATTCGGCCAAGGAGTAGATCCATTGTATAATGGCACTATGCATATGGTAAGTAGACGTATACCAATCAAATATCAAGTAAATATCTTGTTCTATGAGCAAAAAAAGCACTATCAAACAATATTAAATTTGCGTGGTGCAGCTGGTAGTAGGCTCTTCTGTCCACCGTGTAACGGAAGTTATGATAGACCGGAACAACACTTTTGCTCACACGTCTGTCCACGGTGCAAAGCGAAACCACCGTGCAATGCAAATTCAGATTTAATACGTTGCGATGATTGTTCTAGGCATTTTTTCGGCACCTTATGCTTGGAACATCATCGAAAATCCGGTTCCTTCCGAAGTAAAGCAAGTGTGTGTTCCAAGATAAAGTTGCGCAAAAGATGTTTCAAAATCATAAACAATAGTAAACATCAATGTGGATTTTCGTATTGCAATGTTTGCGCAACTACAGGACCTATCAATCATTATTGTTTCATGACGCCCTTTCGAAATAAGAAGCCAAGCAAGAAACACGAAAAACACTGTTCTATGTTCGAAGTGCGGAGTACACGAGTACGTATTCCGTGATGATCCAGTGAAACAACTAGCTGAGTTAGCAATGTGTGGTTCTCATCAGACAGTATGTATTGCACACAATGCTCGGGGATTTGACGCACAGTTCATCCTGCGTCATGTGGTTGAAAAGAAAGGTTGTAAGCCCCCTTCTCTTGTCACCATCGGTACTAAAATTATATCGATGAAGACCAGGAGAACACTATTTCTGGACAGCTTGAGTTATTTACCAATGCCACTCAGTGCATTACCAAAGACGTTCGGCTTATCCTGTGAACTAAAAAAGGGTATCTTCCCCCATTATTTTAATACACCTGAAAATCAAAAATACTGTGGTAAAATACCTTCGCTAAAGTTCTATGACCCTGACAGTATGGGGGTAAAAGAACGCCCGGCGTTCATTCAATGGCATGAAGAAATGCGGAATTCGAATTACGTTTTCGAAATGCAAAGAGAACTCGAAAGCTACTGCGAGAATGATGTTGACATTTTCCGACGAGCATGCTTAGCATTTCGAAATTTACTTCTGACAAATGGAAATGTTTGCCTATTCACAGAAGCAAGAACCATAGCATCATCATGCTCAAAAAATTTTCTGAAAAACTACTTAAAATCTAACACAATTGCAATTCTACCTGCGAATGGTTATCGAATGGGTGATCGACAATCAGCTAAGGCTATCCAATACATGATTTGGAAAGAGCGTGAACTTGGGCACGACATATGCCATGCTGGTCGAGATCGTGAAATTCGTTTAAGAAATAGGCATTTAGTAGATGGATTTTACGAAGATCCTAATACCAAAATGCAACACGTAATTCAGTTTCATGGGTGTTTCTGGCATAGCTGTCAAACATGTTTTATTGTAAATCGTGATCACAAATTGAAATCGGGTGAGACAATGGGAACACGATTCGAACAAACACGTGTAATATTGGAAGGAATTCGTTCTGATGGTTACGCTTTAGAGGAAATTTGGGAGTGCGAGTTCGATCATATAGTTGGAGGAAATTACAACTTGAACAACGAAATTCAAAATCATCCATTTTTAGCAAGAAAACCACTCGATCCACGTGATGCTTTTTTTTGCGGGCGAACGGGAAACACCGTAACATATTACGAAATGTCGGGAAAAGAAAAGCGGCGTTTTTCCGACATTATTTCTTTATATCGATCAATATCAAAGTACTGTAAGTTTCCCATTGGTCATCCAAAAGTATACGTGGGTGATGAATGTCAGGTATTAACAGGGCCCACAAAAACAGACCTTGATCAAGTTGAAGGGCTTATATATTGATCTGTGTTACCACCTCGTCGTGAATTCCATCCACTATTACCGATACGCATGCACAATCGACTATTGTTTCCCCTGTGTCAATCATGTTGCGAACAAAGGAAGCAAAGTAGTTGTACGCATGAGGATCCCCAAGAACGTTTGTTTGAGGGAACCTGAGTCGTTGATGAACTCAAGGCTGCCATAAAGTTAGGATATGAAATACTAACGATATTCGAGATATAGCAATATCAAATGACCCAATACGATCCAATACGAAACAGAGTTTGAGGAAAAGGAAGGTGTTGAGTTTGATCCTCAGAAAATATGTCTAAATCCGGGTTTGAGATTAGTTGCCAAACTGTGTTTAAACTCCTTTTGGAGAAAGTTTGGTCAGCGTTAAAATCTCCCTCAAACCCATATAGTTCAAACTCAACGCCGCCTACTGAAGCTTCTAATGAACCCAGAAGTCGTAGTATCTGGAATCATACCAGTTAATGATACCATTTTATATGAAGCATGGTAACACACCAGCACAGCGGTTCAGCCATCTCGAGTGTCGAACGTTGTCATAGCTGCATATACTACCGCTCAAGCTCGAATCAAACTTCATAATTACCTACAACCACTG
>JAUMHM010084979.1:0-11945 GCA_032362435.1 Melikaiella ostensackeni
TTTTTACTTTTTTTACTTTTTTCTTAGTTTTTTTTCAGTATTTTTTCGCCAAAGAAGTTTCACTTCTACCGCCTGGTTTTTCTTCAAATTACCATAATTCGGAACCTTATTAAGGTAAAAGTGTGTTTCTTAGCGTTTCTATGAATTTTATACACTTTCTTTTTCCTTGGACATTTTACTCCATGATGCGATAGGAATGATCCGTCCACGCAAATACGACTTTTGGAACTGTTTAAAAAAAACCGGGCGTGACAATTGATCCAGCTGAAGAATTTTAAACAGTCATTAAGGACTCCCAAGCCAAACGTTATCATTTAAAAGTTTGCTTCTTAGAATTATGTCGGAATTTTCAGTTTATTTCCGACATGATGTCTGGACTATATGGGCTATTGTGAGTAATAAACTAAGCACAAATATTTTTGCTTCTGAAAAATCCCTAAATTAATATATTTGAAATTTATATGCGCATTAGTGAAATGTTATTATAAAAAACCACCTATTTTTCGATTATTGATATGGAGTTGAATATTTGGAAAATTAAATAAAATATTCTACGGAACGTTTTTGTTTTCCCAAATTTTCAGAATTATAAAAAGCATATCGACATTCTTAATCAGATGAGTTACCCTTAAAAAGCTTGATTATAATATGCCTAAATTTCTCTTGCCAAGCTTACCGTCATCTTATTCAGTTTCTTTCATAAAAGAGTCCTTAACATTTTCCGCCTGCCTTTTTTATCTTTCATCGTCACACTTGTATCAGGGTGTACTTACGTGCTTTGAGGTGACAATAGCTCGAAGCAATTTTCTCCAACCACTTACGAGAGCCACTGAGCCACTGAGCCACTGGGTTACACATTTGCCTCCAACCACTTAATGAAAAGAAGTAGCTAGGAATCTCCAAGGAAGAGGTAATATGAACGGAAATTCTAACAACCTGACCAAGAAAGTTCTCCTTCATTAAATTTTGATAAAAACCATTTTTAAATCCACGCTGACTTTTTTCTCTTCATTTGAGAAATATACTTAAATCTAAATTGTAGAACTTTCGATAACTAACAGTCGGTCAGATTCCAAAACCGAAATCTAAAAAGTCAACCGATTACTTAATTAGCACAGACAGTTGGTTCGTAAAGTTTTCTACAACTTCTCGTTAATTCCAGGACATAAGGATATTTTAATAGAATTTAATGGCATGCGATAACTTGAGGCTTCGTTAACTTGTATAGTAAAAGGAGAAATTAGCATAGAAGGGAAAGCGGAGAATGCGAAAGGGGCGTAACAAAAGACAGCGGATGGTTTGCATTCAAATCTTCTCAATTTCGAGTATAAGTAATCAGTCTTCGTGGCGCAGTGGTTAGAGTGTAGAGTTCAGATTCGGCTTATCTTAGGCGTCTTGCGTTCGAGGCCTGGTCCTGTTATCAAAGAAATAAAGTTTTCCTTCTATCTATGTAGAATGCTTCAATTAAGTAAAAGAAGTTAATATGAATAAAAGAAATGTTATCTATGGTATTTCACTCTTCGGCTGAATTTCTCACTCATATAGCTGAAGTTTTACCATACTTCTGTTAAAATATCAATTGAGTAACTGAAATTGCCGTGTGATATCTTATGATTTTAAAAGATGGTAAATTAGATTTTATGTTGAACACATATCCACATGAAAAGGGTCCTTATGACCAGTTCTAGTTTGAGAAATAATCACTTTTTTTAAGCCAGGGTCATGATTATTGTTTTTGGGTCTGAATTGGGGCTGTTATTGGGAACTATACTGAATCTATCGACACTATACTCACGTCCTGGAAGCAGCCGGACGTGGGTATATTTCATGTTTGAAGAAAAAGTGCAACACGTGCGCTTGTGGTACCCCCCAACTTTAGATGCGTTTTTCTCGAAAAGCGGTTTTCCGAAGTTCAAACTTAAAAAATTCCCCAGCGACTCGTTTTTCAACCTAAAAAATTCGAATTGGGCTTAAAATACCGACAAATTAACCGTCCGTATGACTCTATATGTAAATTTGTACCGGCCATGAGGGCCTTTTTCATGCGGACCTAAAATCAATCATAGGAGTCTTCATCAGTACATATCTCTTATTTAAATAATCTTATATTTCTTTTTTCTCATTCTAGTGCCTCCTTCCAAGCCCATAATCTACGACTCTAAAAGGCGTGATATGAGCAAGCATCAGGAAGCATACCCTGAGGGTGCTGATCTCCAGCTCAATTGCGAGGTTCATGGAGGTAGGTCCTTATGTGTGTGTGGGGAGGAATGCTATTGTGAGGATTATGAAATTCAAGTATCAATAAAGTTTATATTGGCTCACCTACATCCAGGTGTCTATTAGCTATATACACATACTGCTTATAGACATGTTAAGCTTCAAATTATCACAATCACCAGATTATCAAGTATACTAAAGCTTCGAATAATATTATTTCTACAATCCTGACGCTCGTACGATATTTGGTGAAGTTAAAAGTACGATGTTTTGATAACATCATACAGGAAGAACAACAGATAATTAGTTTTAAAATAACAATACAAAGTAAAAAGGAGATATTTCGAATTTCAATAGTGTGCAAAACTACGAAACGTCGGCCAGATTCGTAGTTTTGCACACAATTGAAACCCGAAACATCTCCTATTTACTAAAATGAATCATCGTAAAAGCATCAAATCTATTAACAATACAAAGTAGCAATAAAAGTAGTACATAAGTAGCGACAAAATTTCGAATGAAGAGTAAGTTCAATAATTTTACATTGATCAACGAGCATACTCAGGAGGAAGAAACAAAACTTGAGCAAATCCTAGCGAAAGGAAGTAATTTTCGAGAAAATTGTCAGTTGCATGTTTGTATTGATTGCTTTGTCACTTGCATTTGCAAAACATTATTTATTAATCATAGATATTATAGAGACAAATAGAAAAACCTTTATATACAATATTATAAGATCCTTTGAGGTAATTCCGCAAGACATGAAATTCTCACCTTGAAACGGTTCGAAATATTTAAATATTAAATCTAGAAATATATCAAAAATATTGAATCCAGAAACATATTAACTCTTGAGCGAGAGAAAGCTCTAACGACCATGCTCTTGAATGACGTCATTAGATTTAAATATAGATAAGATATAGCGCAGCAATTACGTACAGTAGATCCAGATAAAAAATTCTACTGTCCCCAACAGAAAAACCTAGTAAGTGACATTTGGCATGAAGGTTATTTTCCCGTACACGAATGCCGGAAAATAGTCTCTATGATAAATGTAACTTACTAGGTGTTATGGTTCCAACATGTAGCCAAGAACCCACAAATAATAATTAATTTATGTTTTATGGGGACACAATTTTGGGAAAAGTGTCATTAAATAATAATGACGGGCCAATTTCATCAGAAAGAGAAGGAGCGACATCGCAATGACATGCATAATGAGAAAAATTGAAAGTTGAACTCTGAAGAGTGGGGGGGGAGCTTCACCACCGGGGTATTATACAATTTTGAAAAACGATGGACTGCTCGAGGTAGGCGCATTACTAGCTGGTGGGTCGCCAACGAGGATGTAACTGTTTGGGGGAGGGGGGCACTGAGGATTCACTATCCCTATTTTGTGCACTTGTCACTGAGTACATGTAAAATGCTATCCGTGAATCACCATTGGGTGAAAAGAAACACTGAAACCTGGTAAGGTGGTCCCGAATCCTTTGTTCCTTGGGAATGACGTCATCTACTGCATTCCATGTCGTTTACATCTGTGAAATAAGCAGAACAAGCAAAGAAAACGGAGATGGGAGGATCTGCATTCGGAAAGAATAAATGGAATCCTCATTTTCACCGCATCAGGATGGTCAGGCGTCGCCGTTTAGGCGTAGGACGTTTAGGCGCAGGATATTTAAGGGCTGGTCGTTTAACCGCCAGGTCCTTTAGGCGCGCAACCGTTTAAGCCACCGGGATTTTTAGGCGTTAAGCCGGTCAACTTTATTTGCGTATCGATTACGAATGTAATGTCTTTTTTTGATATATCAAGGATGTGCACTAGCCATCTCAAGTTCAAAAATAAGCATTGTTAAATATGATTTATAAAATGACTTTAGTGAACATATTTCACGTTAAAGTTGTTTATTTAACAACAGTTATTTAGAGTACTAATTTTGCTTTCTCTTTAAGTAAATCTTGAAATTCTTATTTAACTTTCATGTTGTAAGGTTTATTTTATTCTTTGAAAGATTCTATGCAAATCCCTCTGGTACATTTTTTTAAAATTCATTTATTAAGTGTAAGATTGTTATTTTTGTAAACAATATTTTTCTCAAATACAATTCATCAAATGAAAACGTACCAAGGAGACTTGTTGAGAATCTTTCAAGGAATAAAATGAGCCCTAAATTATTAGGATTCAATAAGAATTGTAACTTTCACCTAAAAAGAAAGAAAAAAGCACAAAACTCTAAATAACTATTGTTGAATAAACAACTTCAACCTGAAATATTTTTCTCTAAAGTTCGCCTTCAACTCTCTGCCAAGTTAAATTATGATTAAGTGTTATAATTTTCTCCTCAATTTTATAAATTCTTTTTAACAATGCTCATTTTTGAGCTTGAGATAACTAGCGAACACCCTTAAGTGTCCGCCACAAAATGTTAATTGTTTATTGATATAATATATGGTAACATAGTAGTTATATTAAAATATACTTATAATGTATTAATATACATCGATCTTAGATCTTTTCTTAAGACCATGCAGGGAGCGGCTAAGCCTGGCGGCTAACGTCCCACAGCGGGGCAAAAAAAGCGTCTGTGGACAAATCAATATTCAGACGTAACTGCTCAATCGATTTAGACTTTTCTTTTAATTAAAGTGTATTAAATTCTACATCGTTACAACAGAGGACATTTTTATAAAATTTTCTCAGAAATTTTTCATTTCATAAACAAAATAAACCATTTTTTTTACTTTTTAAGACTGCCCTTTAGTCAAAAAAATTTTTATTTCTCCGACAAAAATCCATGTCGAGCCAAAAACTCATCAAGAATGACATTTAGCAGTATTAATTTTATGAAACAGAAACTTTAATTTTTATAAACAAATTAGTGAACTAAAGTTATACCTTCTTTACTTGCCACATTTAAATGCACTAAACCAATATTTTCAGGAGAAAATGGAAATGAAATAATGTCAACTTAAAATTAGAAGACGTTTAGCATCAGTTCCTAATTGTTTATAACAATTTCATAAACAAATACGAAATTGTGGTATCTTCAATCAGATAGATTTAGCTTTTTCAGCAGAATTAGCAATGAATATTACGCCAATGATCATCTGCTGTTGTGGTTTGCACTGCGAAACATTCGTACATTATTTAAACAAATTTAATAAACAAATGTATTACTTGGCCATTTTTGAGTAGATATGCTTCGTTTTTTTCAGCAGAATCAATAAATTGTAGGTTGCCAATGTGTCTTGCTGCTATACTTCACACTTTGGTATCAACTGTTTATTGTTCAAACAAATTTAGTTAACAAATTAATAATTTGAGCTTCTTTGAATGAAGAAATTTCGTTTTTTCAACACAATCAACTAAAAACATCTCAGGAAGGGTCCTTTGCTTTGAGAATTTGCAGTTAGATAATTATGATGTATTGTTTAAACAAATTCAATAAACAAATGCATTGCTTGGCTGTTACTCAATAAATTAGTTTCATTTTTTTTTTGGTAGAATCAACTTCAAATATTTCACCAATGGACTTTCGCTATGATAATTTGCAGTTGGACAATATTGTATATTGTTTAAACAAATTTCGTAAACAAAGGTATTGTTTAGCAATTTTTCAATAGATAAGCTTCGTTCCTTCAGCAGAATCGATAACAAGTACGTTGCCGACGTGTATTACTGTTCGACTTTACACTCAGGCATCCATTTTTTATTGTTTAAACAAATTTAATTAACAAATTAATTATATTAGCATTTTTTAATATAGAATTTTTTTCAGCAGAATCAACTACAGACATCTCAGAGATAGTCTATTGCTATGATGATTCGCAGTTGAACAGTAGTACTATATTATTTAAATTAATTTAATAAACAAATGCATTACCTGACTGTTTTTCAATAAATTAGTTTCGTTTTTTTAGCAGAATCAACTATAGATATGTCACTATTGGCCTTTTGCAATGACAATTTGCAGTTAGACAATAATTGTATATTATTTCAACAAACTTAATAAACAAATATATTGTTTGGCAATTTCCCGATACATATACTTCGTTTTTTTCAGCAGAGTCAACTGCTAGTATGTTGACAATGTCCTTTGCAGTTATATGTACTTTGCGATTTCAGTATATCTGGGTATTTCTTAAATGAATTTAATAAATAAATGTATTATTTGTATTTTTTTTATATAACCATTATGATACCTGGCTTACTGATACTTGTTAGTAATTAGCAGTATGTCGTAATTCTTTTGTTTTCGAAATTTTATTTGTTTTTTTCTGTCGCAGGATTAGAAGACTTGCTTTACCGACACATACCAGCTATAACCATCATTTGGTGTTCAATATTCTCTTGGAATCTGTAGTTTTATTTGTTCGATGTTATTTTTTTATTTCATAAACTACATTTGTGTTTTTTTCTATCTTACGATTATAATACTCGGTTTACTGATACAGGTTTGTAACTAGCAATAACTAGCATTTGGTTTTCGTTATTCTGTGCTTCATCTGTAGACTTATTCATTCATTGTGGTCTTTTGTTCATTGATCTTAAGTTATTTCCTCCCCCTGAAGTTTAGAAGAGTGCTTGAGTTGCTAATTTAACTAGTGTGTTTGAATTTTCTCTTCATTCATTTTGTAAATATTTGTTTTTATTTCTTCTTTTGATCGTATCAATTGATTTTTGCGTTTTTCAATACTCTTACATTAATTTTGTGTTTTAGATTGCGTTTTTAGTTTGTAGTTTTTTTGTTCAACGACGCAGTCGTGGATTCTGTTAACAATGTTAATAGAGAACTATTTGATATTTTGTTAAATTCGAGTTCTGAGACTGCAGACATTTTATGCAATCACTTGAAGGAAAAGAACTCCCTTTCTTCGAATTTGGAAGGGTTACTTCGAAACAGATTTACTCAATATTTTTTGCCAACTTTTCAGAAAAAGTGGAGATCTTCTTGTTGCAATAAGGATAATTTTATTGAAAAAAATACATCCTGGTCGGAAAGTATATTTTCAGTTTCTGAAGCATCCACCTTGCAACCCCGAAAAGCAAAGAGTTTTGAGGAATGTTCGAAAAAAGGAAAAGAAGAAGGGTGGAGTCAATAAAACAGAACGTGACAAAAAACGATGTTGACACACTGCTGAACATGCAAACATTGAACCAGAAGACTGCAAATGAATTCCTCAGGAAAGATTTTTTAAACATGCCAAGTGATAAAAAATACAGATTGAGAGGACATGGAAGCAGGGACATCAAAAGAAGTCGTACTGTTCTCTGATGACGAAGCACTAACGCTTCTCACTAATCTAAAGCTGAGCAAAAACAAATATGAACTGCTTAGAAAACGTTTGAAGGAGAAAAATGTTAACGTTTTTCCACCATACAAAACAATTACAAATACTCAACAGCAATGCTATCCGCCGAATTCAGCTATAGAAATTACCGAAACAGGGGCTTCTATATATCTTCAATAACTACTTGATCATACCGCTGGACGAGTATTACAAATTAATGATGTTATACCTCCTAAGCATACGAAAAATTTAAAAATGAAAGTGAAATACGGTTGTGATGGCACTTCTGTCTTCAATCCATATCAACAAAAATTTGAAAATGCAATGATTTCAACCTCAAGTTTTTTTTTTTGATGTCGATGGTACCTCTTTCTATCATAACTACAGATGATGTAACAACAATCTGGCAAAATCCACGACCTTCCTCTCCAAACTCTTGTCTGCCTATTTTATTTCATTACGAACGAGAGACAAAAGACAAAATTTTAACTAAAGTAGGAAACATTGAAAGACAAATTAAGCGACCGAAGTCAAGAAAAAGTAATCTAAATGGAATTACTTATTCTGCTGAGAATGAACTTATTTGTACCATGATTGATTATAAAGTGTGCCAAGTCGTTACTCAAACGTCTTCTTCCTCCAATCGCACTATTTGTGGAGCAAAGCCTTCTGAAATGAACCGCTTAGAAATAATACGGGCTAGGGAAGAAAATGTGATGCATTCCAGTACGAATTACAGACATTGCATGCATGGATTCCTTTCATGGAATGCATTCTACACAATTTTCATTGCTTACCCTTTCGAGAATGAGCGTGTAAAACGAAGGAGCTGAAAGCAATCCATGACATACGAAAGCGTACGATTCAAACTGAACTATGAGAACGAATTGAAATAATCGTAGACAAGATAAAACAAGGATCTGGTTCCACAAACGAAGGAAACACAGCTTGGAAGTTCGTCGAAAATTTTGAGAAGTTTAATGAGATTACCTGTGTTGATGTGCAACTGATAAGAAATTTGTACATGATTCTGCAAGTTTTGGCAAATGGTAAATCTATTAACACTGAATGCTTCCAGAAGTTTACGAGTGATAATGCAGAGCTTCACGTGAAAATGTACAGTTGGTACTTCATGCCTGTGTCTATGCACAAAATTTTCACCATGGCGCAAAAATAATTGACTCTCTTTTAGTTACAATCGCTCAAACATCAGAAGAGGCACAAGAAGCAAGAAATGAATATTTGAAGAGGTACAGGGAAAACAGTACGAGAAAGTCATCTCCATCTTTCATAAACGAGGAGATTCTGCATTCTTTGTTAGTTTCTGCTGATCCATTTTTGGAAAGTTTGAGGTGGGAATTTCCAAAAATTGAAGGACCTTTGCTTCGAAAAGTTCAAGCACTGCTAACTGATTGCTGACAGATAACAATTAGAGATAATTCCAAACTTAAGACACAAATATTGTAAAACTACAAAGTAAAACTGCAAAAGACATCAACATACTAACAGTTGACTCTGCTGAAAAAAATGAACCTTATCAACTGAAAAAAGACCAAAAAATATATTTGTTTATTAAATTTGTTTGAATAATGTACGATTATTGTTTAACTACGAGTCATCATAACAATAGACTATATCTGAGATATTCGCAGTTGAGTCATAATTTCCCAAGTGGGCCACTCAAAAATGAGTTTCCGAATCCCATGTGCTTTTTTATCTCCAATGATAGTTCAAGTGATGAAAAAAGGCCCAAAGTCATTTCGCAAAATATTTATTTTTTCATAAGTTATAAACAATTGAATTTTTGCGACAAATTGTTTCCTTTTTAAAATTTATCTGCAAATACCTAATAAAACTAAAAATTCTCACATTCCGCACGATCGTAAATGGCTATCGTGCGAAAAGCAAACGAACTTCATCAAATTCGGTCATTTGTTTATTTAAAAAATTAATTTTACAATAACAACCTTATGACGGTTTCGCTGCATAATTTGGGCATGATTTCATACTTATGGAATAAATTACTCGCATCGAGTTATAGTTGGGTGTATACTTATAACAATGAATAATACAAATAATAATGTAGCCTCAGATAGGATTGACATTTCTGCTGACGAAAGACATGTCCTCGGAAAAGTTTCAGGCGACGGATGGAGATTGGGCGTTTGGAATGCTAGAGGTGTAAATGATCTTAATAAAGGGAATTGCGGGAAAAAATGCACGTAAGGAAGCTAGTTATTCTGTGTGTACCGGAAACAGAGAAGAAGCGATGTGAGGTAAGAAACGTAGAGAGCGGACTTGAACTTTGGTCAGGAGTAGATAATGAATCATATGGCAACTAAGGAGTCAGTCTCATTACGAATAAGAGAGAAGAACAACATGTCAAAAAGTATGAGTGTGTATCACCTAGATTACTATGGGTTATAATGAAAGTGAGTATCAGAAGATTATTTCTTATAACGTGCTGCACTGCAGTTGATGGTGACAAGAGGGATGTAAAAGGCACCTTCTAGGACTCGCTAAATGATATATTAGGGACTTGCGATTCTGGTGAAAGAATAATTTTACTCGAAGCTATGAATTTCTAGGTTAGTGTGCAACGCGAAGGTACCGACAGGGTACTGGGCCATTTCGGAGACCCAAAAACGAACGGTAACGGGAATAAATTGAACAGCTTATGTTGAGAAGAAGGCTTGTTTATTAGGAATACTTGATTCAGACATAAAAAGATCCACATGTATACTTGGTGCACAGGCGAAAGCCACAGCATGATTGACTTTGCTATAGCGGGTAAGAGACTTATAGGGCTTGTAAGGCATACAAGTGTTATGAGAGGCTCTGAGTGCGAAACGGATCACTATGTCTTGATTTCAAAAATTAGTCTTAGTTAATGGTGGAGAAGAAGAAAAATAAATAATAAGCAAAAGCTGACGTGAATTAGAATAGAGAATTTGCAGAAACCAGAAGTACAATTGGTATATCGTGAAAAGCTGAATAAATATTTAGGACATTATGAAGAAGACTGGAAGACTGAACTGGACAATAAAAATGTAGAGGGTATGGAGGTCAAGCTGCGGAGCATAACAGCCTTCACATTAAAGAGAATTCGTTAGACAATCCCGTTGTAGGCAACGGAAAAATAATCAATATCAACGACATTATATCTGTGATTAAGAAACTGAAGAATGGTGAGACTGCGGGTATGGATGGTATCACCACTAAATGCTTAAGAGCGGTGGCGCATATTTGTTTGTGTGGCTAAGAGAATTTATGAATATGTTTTCTGTGCAGGGTGAAGTTCCAAATGATTGGAGAAAGGCGATTATCCTTTCAATTTACGAGGGAAAGGGTGATAAAGGCGAGTGTACTAATTATAGAGCAATTAGCCTACTAAGTACCGTGGGCAAAGTATTTACCAAAATACTTATTGAGAAGGTTATGAGAATAACTATGGAAAGAGTCTGGGAAGTTTAATGTGGATTTATGCCAGGAAGATCATGTGCGAATCAGATATTAAGCTTAAGGCAGATCATAGAAAAAAGTTTAAGAGTGAACAAAAGAGTTTCTGTGCATTCGTTGATCTGGAAAATACTTTCGATAAGGTAAATAGATCTAAACTTTGGGTAGTCCTAAAAGAGAATGAAGTGAATGATTGACTTCTAAGAGCAATAGAAGCAATATATAATGGTAGGGAAGCGAGTGAAAGAGTGGATAGACAACTGAGCGATTGGTTTGATATTAAACAGGGCGTTAGGCAAGGCTGCGTTATATCTTACTGGATGTTCAATATATACATAGACAAATATCTAAGATTGGCTCTCTCACACGAGGAAGGTGTCAATCTCGGAACAGTGAAAGTGCGTGGATTGGCGTTTGGAGATGATATGATTGTTACGGCAGTCAGTCGGCGATTTGCAGAGAATGACGAGCAGACTGGATACTAGCATAAGGAGTATGAGTCTTATGATTAAGGCAAATAAAACAAAAATTATCGTGTTTGAAAGAAGGAGTGAGAAAACAGTATGCAACATTGCCTTAAACGAAGACAGGATAGAACAAGTTGATGAGTTCGTGTATCTTGGAAGTTTATTTACTGCTGACGGAAAGATAGATGCAAAGATATCCAGACGTATAAACGAGGGTAGGAACATTATCATCGGCAGTGTACGAGTTATTACTGGAAGGTAAAATGTAACCAATAAAGCTAAAATTGCAATACATAACTCTGTGCTTGCACCCACAGTGTTGATTGGTAGCGAGACCTGAACATATCAAGAAATTGATAGGAGCAAAGTGAACGCGGTTGGCATGCAGTTTATGCGGAATACATGCGGTAAAACGCTAATGGACAAAGTCAGTAATGAGTGGGTTCTCAAAGAATGTAGTGTAGAAGAAACATTGTTTGACAAGAGTGAAAGAAATTTGCTGAGATGGTT
>JAUMHM010084980.1:0-11942 GCA_032362435.1 Melikaiella ostensackeni
ACATTTGTTTAAAATGATGCCTTACCGCCTTTTGACAGAATCTTTGCCACTACCCTCTGCCATTCGGAATCTTTCAACTGCGTTAAAGTCTTTGACATCGTAGAAGTTGCGCCTATTTCACACTTTGGCCACATCAGATATATTTCACTACCATTCTTGATTATATCTTGTATTCCTTCCATTGTAAATCGCGGTTCTACTGTCCATTCCAAGTATCCTACTGCTATCTTGTTGCTCTCGTTTGGAAATTCACAAAGAATGCACTCTTTGTCATTCATTCTAAGTTGAAAACACATAAAACACAAAAAGTAGAATTATGAAAACTAAAATCTCAACTATAGAGATGTCAGTATACTCATTATTATATATGTATGTAAAAACGAGATTCTAAACTAGTTCCAGAAGCTAATTCTTGACTGCGTGTGATATTATTTTTTCAAAAAAAGCAGCATTACGTTTAAAAGATATCTTTGTGCGCTGATTTTGAAATTTCTCATTTGCTAAGCTTTTGTGGTAACACAAATAGCGAAAAAAATGTCCATTTTTGAATTTTTTCCATCATTTTCTAGGACAAAATGTTTATATGCTCAGTATGGCTAGGATTTAATGTGCGTGGCTGTACGGCCAAACAAAATTTTTACCTTGTGAACTTAATTTACAAAACAAAATTAAAGTAACAGGAAGAAAGAAATAGTTTTTCTCTTCATTTTCCTTGAAGTATGTACACATGTCAAACGTATGTTATATGGGGTATTCAGCTACCAAAAATAAAAATTGACTATCAATTCCTTCAAAGAGAAGGGGTTAACAAAATTGTTTTATTTTTGTAACAATGTTTTTGTAAATCATTTTTTGTTGCAACACTGCTTTTTTCTATCTGTAACATACTCATATCCAAGAAAACAACATATATTTTGTAGGATAAGACTAAGGGATTACTTCATGGTTAGAAAAACGAAAATTATGGCCCCCTAAAATGTGTGTAATTTAATGAGAACGGGGAGCCAAGCTCATTTTTAGCATATACATTTTTTCAAGGTGTTAGCTACCCTTTCAAAACACCTATTATCCAGGCATGCAAAAGACAGGTTCAATTTTCGAAAATTACCAACTGAATAACATGAAATATGTTCTTTTCTACGCCTTGAATTAAATGTCGGGTGAGGCAAATCAGAAAGACCTCTAAAACCACCCAATTATAGACTGGCTGAGGCCGTTCGGGATAACCCTTAAAAGCCACCCTTAATACGTTCACACCTGCAATGTTAAAAATAACAAGTTTCATTTTCGATATTTGAAAACTGAAAAAGCTAAAAAATCTTTTTTTATAACATTTAAGGTGTACATCTGGTAAGGAAGGTTTTGAGTGTTTTCCCGAACGGTCCCATCCATCCTATAATTCGAAGGATACAAAAAAATGTTTAACGTTTTTTAATGTGCAAATATGGAAATTTGAACTCGTCATCTTTAACATTTAAGGGGTGCATACAGTAAGGGTGACTTTTGGGGGTTTTCCGAACTGTCTCACCAAGTCTATTATTCGGGGGATAAGAAAGAAGATTTTTGGCATTTTTTAATATGCAAATATCGAGAATCAAACCTGTAATTTTTGAAATATTATGTGTGCATATAGAAAGGGTGATTTTTATGGGTGAGCCGGAACAGTCTCATCCTGCCCATAATTCGGGGCGTAAAAAATGAGATTTTTTATGTTTTTCAATTTTCGAATATCGAAAATCGAAGCTGCTATTTGTAATATTTTAGGCGTACATCTGGTGAGCAAGCTTTTTGAGTGTTTTACCGAACGTTGTCACATAGCCTATAATTTGGGAGATGAAAAAATAATATTTTTGACGTTTTTTAATTGCCAAATATCGAAATTCTGACTTGGAATTTTTACCATTTTAGGTGTGCATATAATAAGGGCCCTCATATTGTTCGAATTGTGTTGTGCAATGCAGACAAAATTTCTATACATTGTTATTATTGCTTATTATGTTTGAGATGGATGGAGATAGAGGTAGGGAGAAAGATAAATAAGGGGCGATAGATTATTGTTCTTTAATAATAATTACCTGCGTCAGTGATACAGACTTCATCATCTTTATCCACCTGAATGTTGATAGCACGCTCAAATCCTTTTGAATTTTTGGGTGACGCATCTACAGAGACAACACTTTCCTTCAGTGTTTCAGTGAAAGTTTCCTTTGGAAATTTGAGCTCACGATTTGTACTGCACAAATGAAGATCAGCCGCATCATTCGTATCTGCCATTTTTTCTATAAAAAAACGTCTTTGAGGTAATGAGACACTTATTCGATTCCTACCTTGCCGACATTTTCTGGAATTTGTGTGATGAAAAAATGTCAGTGAGGTAGCAATCGAATAAGTGCCACATGCCCCTAAGACAGTAAAAGAAGGTGGTATTTGGCTTGCTTTGAAGTAAGGTTTTACGGAACCATATTCTTTATATTTGATTTGAACAAGTACCTGAATAATCATTCATGTGCATATCCTTGTCCATTAAGTCTGTATTGGATACCTTATTGTTTGATTTCAGCAAACATGATTCAGCAGTTACCATTAAGTAAGAGTTCAAAGCATCAGTATCATTCTCGCTGTCAAAGTCTGCACTTATGTCACTTGTAGTTCCTTAATAATCTTAAATCTCGTATAAAAATTCGTATACTTGAATGAAATTACCTAATTGGTCCGAAAAGAGTGGATTAACGCTTGGTACTTTGTATGTGGTGCAAGTTTTCGAGCTCATGAAACGAGCTTCATGATTACTTTCTTCGTCTTTGCTTTCGCAAGACCCTTTTGCAAGATTGATATGGTAAGCTACGTCCACAGAGTCATCCTTCAATCCATTAAAATGATTTTCATCTCGTTTATGAGTACTAAACTTGGCATTCAGTAATATGTTAACTGCACTGACAGAATCTGTAATATTATATAATGTAATTTGTACAGACCAATATAAATACATATATGGGTATTTTCATGATAGTTTTAACTTTTATGTCGTTGACATTTTATAATATTAGTTACGAAAAAAAAAACTTCTTATTTTCAGAAAATTTCCAAGCATCGTAAACTTAACACTGGACACAAATAATTTTTTAGCAACGATGAACGTAAAGGTAATATAAAGATATTGTATATGCGATATGTCGATTTTGCAATATGTCATCCGGCCTAGTTTCAATAATTTCTAATTATATACCACTAGAATTTCAGCAAATGGAAAGTCCTTGTTGAGAATATAATTTTCAAAATATTGAAGAATTCGTTATTATTTTTAAAATTTCAATAATACGAACCAGAACTAAGTTTTTAGAAGTAAAATGCCTGTCCCTTGATTTCCTATCGCTGGTGTAAGCAAATACAATTCTACGAAATTATCACTGAAAATCGACAAATTTATACTTAGTGCTTCGAGCACACAATGTTTAGACCTCTAGTTACTATTTCCTGTTTGGATATTTATATGTAATTCTACTGTTATCAAATAAAACGTGAATTTCTAAAGCCACACACGATGTACAAGTGAAAATGTCGCTCGTCTAATATGCTCGTACTTTTGATAGATACATTTAATCGACGTAAATTTAAGAACACACAGTGAAATTGATGAAAATAGTATTATGTCAAATGTGCTAGTGAAAATTCGAAGATTTAGTTTTTTTTAGGAATATTATATTGCGTTTGTTGCTGGTAATATGAATCTTCCGTGTAAGAAAAATAATAATTCAGCGTGGTGAATATTGCTGTAGATCGGTATTGATCAAAATTTATCAACAGAGAAGTGTCAAATAATTATCTTTATGGTAAGGGTACCTTTTCATTAGGATGAAATTCGTGATACAAAGTAATTTTTTTCGTATTGAGTGCATATCTTCGTTATTAGTAAGTTCCTGGCCAGTGAAATACATGCGCATGAACGCAATAATAACGTAGATATGAACTCGATGAGATAAAAAAATTACTTTCTATCAAGAATTTCAACCCAATGAAAAGGTATCTCTATGAATGGCGAATGGAAGAAATTATTAAAAAAGAAAAAGGACCACATAAAGAAGAAGAGAGAAGAACAGATGAAGAAACAAAAAAAAAGATTGCAGAAGGCGAAGGAGAACCGCAAGAAAGCCAAAAATTGTCAGCTACAACATGTCGCAAGTAAAAAGATAACCTCTCCTTTCATTTCCTCTGAAAAATCATTTTGAATCAGTTTGAAGCAAGAGAAATCTTTTTGATCCTCTAAATTCTCATTTTCCAACATGAAAATTTTTCCTATTTATAATTCTTTTATTATCAGGCATTTTTTTCTCCTTCAGCATCTAAACGCTTTTAAAATATATTTTTTCGGACGAAATCATTCTTCGTGGCACTCTACACTATTTACAAGGTGTTAATTATGACTTTAACTAGCAGCATACAAAATTATTCACATGTGCTTCGTAATTAACTGTTCATCAAATCGATATCTGAAAAGTTGAAGGTTGCAGGGAAATGCTCATATACACTAATTTTATATTCTCGAATTTAGGTGCAATTTTATATGTAATTTGTACTGCAACGTGAAAATGATTTGAACTCAGATACGTATATCTCAAACTGTTGAGATATGCTCACAGTTCGAAGAAAGATTCCGGCAAAAGAGATTTTAGACGTTCCAATGTTCTTTCTGCCAAATCTCCAATTTAAGATAGATTACGCAATAAATTTACTAATGATAGTAACATCAACTTCGTGTTATCTTTACAAAGTGCAAAGGTTTCGAATCCTCTAAGCTTCAAGGCTGTTTTCTTCACATTTACATAGATTTTCTAGATTTGAATTATTTGCTAGTATCTTCAAATTAGTTTCTGTCTTTTGAAATGGATAAAAAATTTGCTTTCCATTTATGGTTTAATTTTTTTCATAAAGTGAGTATTTTGCAATTACCTCTAATAAGCAATTCGCAGGAAACGAAAAACAAAATTGGAAAGCATTCAATGTAATTGGAATCTGGAATCTCTGCTAAATCCGGTTTCTGAAACCTTTTGAACATAGAAGGATTAAAATGAATTTTTTGGGCTAAAAAAAATAATAAACTTGGTGCGGATTAGTGATCTACAAATAGAAAGTTTGTATCAGTTTTTCGCAAAAATTCTAACCTCAGAATAGGTTATGTACGATAGGGAATTGACAGGAAATCACTTCTGAATTCATCTGAATTTTTTCTTCGTTTCCTGGGTTCATAAACTGGGCTTCTTTCGTTTAGATTTATAGCACGCAATTATGAGACATATACTTCTGAATCACAGAATTGATGTCTCACTTTATATACCATAGACTAGAATTCACATTCTCAATTTCGTAAAGTGACTCAGCATTAGGACATTCATCACCATTAGGTGCTTAGAAATTTGGATATTTACCGTTCTCGATAGAAGTAAAAGTGACTGGCATACTGCTGTCAGCAGTAGTTGTGGCAGATTTTTCTGCACAGATTTCTTCAGAATGTTTAATTTTTGCGATCCTTGATAAAATACTTGCAATTCCTAGCTTTGCTCCACCATTAATTCCAATTATATGATGCAGAACGAAATCAGGAAGTGCTAGGGGTAGCTTCTTACCGGAAAATATTCTGTTCTCAGTGTCATTGAAGTTGCTTTCCGAAACCGCAGAGCTTGATTTCACAGATGCTCCAGGAAAAAATTGGACCATTATTGCGGACCACATCGGTATATATTTCGCAATTTTTTTCTTGAATTCATGTACGAAGCTAGGATCGCCATCATGATCGATCATTTGTTGGTTACCTCTATCTCCTTCTTCACTCTGGAGGCTTGCTTCACGTATACATGTGTCTGTGATTCGCTGCACCCACCTCTCAAAAGGATTTTCACGTTCAATGCTTTCCTCGTTTTCTACATTTTCTGCAAAGAATTCTGATGTGAAATCCTGCGAAAAAATCTGTATTAAGCTTTAGTTTGAAACTGATATTTTCCAAACGAATTTTCCACGAAATAATAAGAGAGTGTCGTAACGAAAAATTAAAATGAAGAAACATACCTCATTTGCCGAGACACCAAGTTCTTCAAGAACACCCGCACCAATTCGGCTGATAAGCCAGTTCTTGCCTTTCGCAAAGAGTTTCTTCGCCTTGACTGTTGACACCCTCTGTTTCACACAATGCAATCGTGACATTGTCCGACTTCATGCAGAAAAAATGACCGTGTTTTACTCCCTACATCTTTTAAACATGTCCATGACGAAACACTCTTCATGAAATGATTTACATCAATTCGTAAGTAGCATGTGGTGCGGATAGTTTCTTCACCTTGTAATACAGCTCAACAGTGATGTATGTACTCGGAAAGGGATCGAAAGGGTGTGAAAGCCTGAGCACAGGCATACATTAAAGCCACACCCATATCCATAACAACTTCCTGTGGATGCTCGTTAACACTTTCCAGCCATGACAATAGCCAAATGTAAATACTTAAAGCGTCTTGACATTCTGTAATTTTATGGCAAAGTGGATACACCTTTTTCGCTTCAACATCGTGCATCACTATTTCTATGATGATTAAAGCTCCTGACACAAATCCCCAATGCTTTCTTGTTTTACGACATACTCCGCCACTTCCATCCAAAGAAATTTTGCGGTAATGATTCTTACAGTATAAGTTCCATAACTTAATTTGATTTGGAGTGCAGTATTCCACTGAGAATGGACTAGAATCAATATCTCTAATAGACTCGCAGTATCCCGAATACTTTGCGATGAGAAAGTCACATCATGAACTGAACAAATGATGGTCCAGAGGTCGGTCTCATCTGAGAGATCCTCACAAAGGGCGTCATCCATTTCAGTTAGATCTTGGGGCTCAGCAAGAACCTGTGTATTACCGGCTCTCTTCGCGGTTTTTTCTTCAATTCCTAGAGCTGACCAAATATTATAATAATTTTTAATAACTGCAGTGTACACAGCATTGGCCGTCATTCCTGTAAACACAAAATATAATACTTAATTTCTTTGTCATCTTCATAACGCTTTCTCGCTCAATGTTATATTTTTTCTAAACTAGCAGTTTTCCTTTCTGACGCCTAAAGCGAAGATATTATAAGATTAGATGCAGGACCTCACTAGCAAACCTATATGTAGTAAGTTTCAAGAAAATGCTGCTGGTCAGAAAGAGATAGAGATGTCTCTGTCTTTTCTTAACCAATTGCATTCTTTTAGTTCTTGGAACTTATAAGTTTGCTAGTGAGGTGCTGCATCTAGAAATATAATTTCTTTGCCTAAAAACGTGTAAGGAGTCACTTGTTCAAGAACCTCAGAAGCAAATTGCAAATACCTTGGATTTTGGGTTCATATCGATTGCTCTATGTAATACGGAATGAAATTCAAGTAAGTTCATATAAAGTATTAGATTTGAGTTTCTCTGTATATATGGAATCGATTCCATTTTTATCGATTTCATTTTTTACAATAAAATGAACAAGCAGGCCGTTCTGCAGCACGTAATGAAATAATATCAAATTATATACCAAAACAAATGTTTCATTAATTCGCATAATATTTTATTACTTGCCGCAGCAACTGAAACCTTATTATTTATAGCTTATACGGACATAACATTTTTTTTTCAATTTCTTTGCAGATTTGGAAAGTCTGGAAAACGCCTCTCATATCAAACGAAAAGAAAATGTTAATTATCCAAATTGTCTTGAAAAAACAAAAATTATGCCCATTTTCTTAATTAAAAAAATTTTCTTGGCACTTGATCCTTAGACTTTTTTTAGGTTCCACAGAATACATGTACAGAATTTCATGCCTTTGTAACAAAATGTGAGTCTGATTTACATAGATGTACCGCTGCTACTAATTATGTATCATAAACTCAAGCTTTGTACAGCATTTTTAATATGTTATTTAGCGGTCTTTCCATTAATTTGTCGTACTCATCTACATTTTGTAAGCTTCGTTGAAATGTATCTTTATACAAATATTGTATGCTGGTATTTAAAAAAAACGGTATTTTAGCAACTTTTTACAGTGAATTCGTCACAAATAAGGTAAGTCTGTCTTATATTTTCTTTTTTACAAAATATTTGTGTGAATAGTCAGAATGCAAATATAATTCTGGTGCTATACCTACGTTAACGTAGGTATAAACTTGCAATCTGATTGGTGAAGTTGGGAAAGGGTGCGGTGGTGTAGGGTGGGTATCACCCCAGGCACGATAGTGTCTGGTGCTGTGAATGCACTGCGATGGGGGGGGGGCAGCCACACCAAAATGAGAGAGCGTCCAATCACTAAATTCAATCGCCAAAAACCTGTACTATATTCAGAAAAAATCATAAAAATTGAGAATTGTTGAGATGATATTCTCACGAAATGCGATGCTCAAATCATGCCATCGATTTTTTTAAATTAAAATGTTTTCGACTATAATTATGTTTAAACCATTGGAAAATGGGGAGGGGGGTCACAAAACTTCTATTCGCGTAGGGCGCCAACTTTTCTTGAGCCGGCCCTGTGCAAGAGTAACCATAACTTCGCCTAACTACAGCATCAGCCTAATATTTATCATTTCAGAGGTTATGTTACTCGTACGGATGAGATGATTAAAGCGACAAACACTTCACGTTGACTTAATAGCTCAAGAGGCGGCCTCAGCGTTACGCTGATATCAACGAGGTACAGAAAAACGAAAAAGGCTTTAGCGAAAGTGACAGAAAATAGCGAAACTCATGAATTATACATACCTAAATTCAATTCAGCTGCGATGCTTTCCCACATTATATTTCTCTTTGATATGAATTCATCCTGAACAATGATTTTATCTTGATGTTGCTTGAGCACACTCAGAATTTTTTCAACATCCTTTTTAGGTCTCGAAGTACGCATTTTGTTTCGTAAAAGAAACTTTATACACAAACAAGTACAGTACACGTCGCAGCTGGGTCATAATTTCATGAATAGGTTGCGAAGCGACACGCGTCCCTCGGAGCCTTCGGAGCTATTCTGCACGTAATATATATAAATGACGTAATTTACGTAGAAAACCGGTAAATTACATCACCAAGATGACGGATCCAGCAGATCCACACATAACCTCGCTCTCATATATATGTTATCTATTTTATCAATGTACCATGTTATTTTGGTACAAAAACAAATAAACAACATTTTCTATTAAAAATAATAAGTTTAATTGTTATATTTGTGAGTGACTTCAAATTATCTAAACTCATCTTAGCTCAGCAAAGTTTATTTACTCGCTAACGATAATGTTCTGTTAGTAAGTGATTTTACTGAGGGAGTGGGACACAGTCATTTGTGAAAGTTAGGTTATGTTGAGATTTGAAAGCAATGAAGACAGGCAGTTCTTTCGTTTCTTTTAATTCGAAAAATCGAAAAATGCGCGTTTCAAGATCTCATGACAAAATAGAACAAATTGGCAATGCCCTTCTGCAGCAGAAAAACAAAATTTTTATTGATGGATGTTTTGCAGGAAAGAAGGATGAAATTTGGGAAAACATTGCAAGTACTTCCGAGTTAGGTAAATACAGTTACGATGGTTTCTTTCTTTATCTTGCACATAAGGGGTATTACATGAGATTTTTTTTGTTATTTTGAACCATTTCCCCATATAAGCATCCGCAAGAAGTTTGTAAATCACCCCCCATCAATATCCCGTAAGATTTTTTCCTACCCATCACCCCTTCTTTGTTTGCTGGAACAGGTTTTCAACGAAAGAGACAAAAAATCTTCAATTCACTGGAAAATCATTTTATACTGGTGTGACTTTTATTGTACTTGAAGTGGCGGCTGGACTTGAGAGTATAATTTTCCTAGATAATTATTATGCGGAATCTTACGTAAGATTCGCAGCCACGCGAAGACTCCCCCATTTCCCATAAGGTGTCTACGTAATACTTGATACCTATCTGTTGATACCGCCCCAGTTTGACTGGGGCGGTACATCTGTCAAAGAGTAACGCAGGTGTCCTGACGCCAGCTCAGCGAGGACAGAAACCTCGCGAAGAACAAAATGGCAAAAGCTGGCTTGATTTCGATGTTCAGTATGCATCGAGACTGCGAAAGCACGGCCTATCGATCCTTTGACTAGAAAGCATACGGCCTTCTTTAATAATAATTGCACTATTATAATAGTAGTTTTACGTAATGAAATCATGTGCCTGCTTTCGTCTTCGACGTAGCCCACCCTTTATTTTATAGAATCTGAAGGTAAATTTCAACGTGTTGCTATAGATCAAGGACGTAAAATATAGATGAGTCGTAAACGGCCGGTATATGATTAATCACGTACCTACTGAGAAAAATTCTAAAAATTTTAGCGGATTCAAAAAGGATGAGGGGGTCCAAGGGGCAGAGAGAGAGAGAGAGGTGCTGTGAGCTCAGCGGAGTTCAATAGTTCCGTAGCCACAGAGCGGGCAGCTCGAACATTCGCGTGCACACTTCGCATTTATTTTTAAGTACATGCGAGAAATTCTCTTTTAACTAAGTAGGCTTCATTATTTAAAAAAGTTCAACCTTTATGATAACAAAAACCTAAATTTGTACAAAATACCGTCAATAAATATTATGTCTTCCTCCTAGAAATGGTTCATGCAGCCTTGATAGTTTACGTCACAAAAACTCTTCGAACGGAGTCACGGCTATCGCAGGCCATCCCCGAGACCCTCTCTGAATCAAGGTTCCAGTGTACTTCATTTCTGAAAAAAAAATGTTTAGAACTCTGTCACCTTAAAACGTCATATACTGCAAAAGGCTGTACTACCCTACATAATAGGACCATTCTAACCGAATTAAAAAAAAAGTCTATTCGGTTCAGTTCTGTTATTGTCACGGTTACATCGAACTGAACCGGATTGATTTTGCTTTTTTTTTTCTATTCGGCTCAGTTCGGGAGTCCAAGTAGACAATGAGATGGTTTCAATTTAGTATACCGAACTGGTTGTTAGGCGTCACGATCTATTCGGCTCAATTCGGGAATCCGAATCGCTTGTCAAGCGGTTGTGATCTATTCGGCTTAATTCGGAAGTCCAAGTAGACAACAAAATGATTTCAATTTGGAGTACCGAACTGGTTGTTAGGCGGTCGTAATCTATTCGGCTCAGTTCAAAAATCGGTGATTATTGCATCAAAGAAAAAAAATTTATATTTATGGTTTATCAGCGGCGGACTGAGCTCCAAGGGGCTCGGGTGGAATTAGGTTCGCAAAGGGGTGACATACACAAAAACTCATGTGCAAAAAAATAAGAAAAGCAGTTTCGTCATTTATGTACTAATTATTAGTATCATATCACATTTAGTTCATTTTGAACTAAAATAAGAAACAAATTTTTTGAACCAAATGTCTTAAGGGGAGCCACCCCAAAGGGGGGCACGTGTAGAATCCTACCTTGGAACCTACGCCAGTCCATCGCTGGGTATTATTATTATAATACTTTATATTTATGTTCATATATTAATTTACATGAGAATTCATTGTTATCCGCAATCAATACACGGATAATCGCACGCTTAAACGCTATTAAAATGTGTTATCGCTGCGGATTCGAACCCCATCCATAACTACCGACCTAACGCATTCCTGAGGCCTCAAGCCTCTCGGGTATTCTCGCATAGCATATCTAGGAAAAAATTTCGAATATAAGCAGTCCTTTCGCTTCAATTCGGACATCCTTGAACTGTAATCAATTTGGAATTCCGAGTTCATTTTGAATTGATCTCAGTTCAGATTGCTCACACCCGTGCAGTAGATACTCAAAATACTTACATCTGCGCAGTAAGTAACCAAGGCATTTACATCTTCGCAGTATATACACATGTTACTAAGCCTTGCGCAGTAGGGACTCAAGGTACTTACGCCTGTGCAATAAGCACCTACGGTACTGAGACCTACGTAGTAAGTATC
>JAUMHM010084981.1:0-11942 GCA_032362435.1 Melikaiella ostensackeni
TTTCTTTGTCACTAAAATTCGAATATATGTTTAAATTTATTGATATTCTTATTCAAACTTACTTTGTTATTTTTTTTGTTGAAGCCAAAACATATTTTCGTATTAATATGAAATATCTATTTTGGAAAAGAATGAAACTTGCATTCTTTCAATAATTCAATCTGTAATGCATCCAATCTAAGCTTTTACCAACTGAATAAATTCATGTGATTCTACTATATCTTTCATAAAATCACATTCCGCCAAATTTTTCTTTATCAATTATACTGAACTATTATATTAGCAAAAACATAAGAATAAGAAAAGATAAAATAATTTTAGGATATAACTTCCTGCATATAATTTCGAAATTTTGCAATCCAAAGTTCAGCAAACACTTCACCACAACACTAATTGGACAAAAATTTTAATTATTTTTCAAAAATTTTTTCGTCGAACTATGGATTGAAAAATTTTGAAATTAGACGCAGGAAGTTTCATTTTGAAATTATCTTTTCTTTTTTGATTTTCATGTTTTTGCTAATATAATATTTCAGTATAATTGATTAAAGAAAATTTGGGGGAATGTGATTTTATGAAGGATATAGTAGAATCACATGAATTTATTCAGTTGGTAAAAGCTTAGATTGGATGCATTACAGATTGAATTATTGGAAGAATGCAAGTTTCTTTTTTTTACCAAAACAGATATTCCATATTAATAAGAAAATATGTTTTGACTTCAACAAAAAAAGATGACTAAGTAACTTTAAATGAGAATATCAATAAATTTAATAAATATATTTAAATTTGAGTGACAAAGAAAAGCTGCCATGCGCATATACCATACACTATTATTATATTTCATTATCCATGACTGTAGTTATTCTATAAATTACCCCTGATGAGGAAGTCTAAATTGGCTTCGAAACATGTTAGGTTCCCGGTAGTATAACAAAGACGAAGGAAAGAAAGAGTGTCAGGATGGTTTTGGTTGACTCTCTCTTTTTTTTCTTTCTGTTATGTACATTTATTGTACATCTGTTTCTAATGAACCGAAAAAATGGGTAGTCTCAAAGTCTATTTTTGAATTGTGAATTTTTTGGGGGTTCTTTCTCAGTACACAAAAAAATTTCATAAGAAAATGGATTTTATTCGATCTTTAAGAAAATAAATATAATTATAATGTGCATAAAATTGTGGCACAAATTTTAAGAATAACAATGTGGGTCACCTAGAATCACAAAATAACTGCTTTAAAGCAACTGCTTCAACATTACACTGCAATTCAAGATCTATATCCTTCAATCCCTCTGCTTCTTCATGGAACATTGAATTTTATATTTACGGATTGTTAATAACTATTTCTGATTCTTCTTTTTTATCATCCACTATTAAGACAGGCCCGCCAAATGTGCATTTTGAATAAATGTTTGTCATGACACATTTATCACTACTTGGACTTCGGTCTTTAAAATATTATCATATATTAATATTATAATCAATATTCAAAATTATACTTGTTGTTTTAAATGTATGATTTTTTTGTTGGGTAAATATCGTTTCAAATAACATTTGAAGAATTTAACATTTCTTTATGTTTATGAATACTATTTGCCGACGCCTATTGAATTCAAAGCATTCGGATGTGACACTTTTTTGATATCCATAATAAATTGAAGTATTTTTTTGTTGAATAGTGCTGCAACGCAATTTTCGGCGGCGCTCTTTAGACTCGTTTCTGTCGAGGGTCATTTTCTGGACATAATATACTTTCAAGAATTTGAATGTAATTAGCAGCTATTCGCAGTGACAATGTTTGGCAGTCAAAAGATCGTTTTTACGAAAAAAAGTTTCAAAATATTTAAAAAATCTATGGAACACTTTTTGCGTCATTTTTTATAATATTTTCGTAAATAGTTATATGATTTTCAATAATGATGGCTCAATTTTCCTTAGAATTCAGTAATCACAACTGAATTGCAAATGATAGCATGCAAATGGGAACACATTTCAATTTCAAACTATTGAAATTGAAGCTCAAACAATATTTAGTTCAAACCATGAATAGTTTGCACATACAAAATGGAAGCTTCGATCACTTTTCAATTGAATAATTTTAAATCAAATGCCGTCGAAGTGCAAAATTTTAAATTTTAAACTTTTATGAATTGAGCAGTTCAAAAATTTCTGATTAAAAAATGTAAATCCATGCTAAAATTCTCAATGCGCTGAATTAAAGAATGAATTAATGAATTTGCGAAATATTGAAAATTATACGATTCGAAGCAATTTTAAGTTAGAAATATGAAAAATTGAATAATATAATAATTTTAAACTGTAAACTTTTTGAATTAAAAGTTAAATTATTTGAATTTTAAGTCTTTTCAAATGAATAATTGTTCAACTGTTATATAAACACTAAATTTCAACACTTTCACTCCATAGTTAAACATTTTTAAAATTGAAGAGTTAAAATCATAACGTTCAAAGTTTAAATTAGGCACTCTGAAATTTCAACGTTTCAAGGCTTTCTATTTCCAACAATCCAATTTCAAATTCTTAGTTTCAAATATTTGATTTATAAATTTATTTCGAATAAACAGTCAAATATTAACACATTAGAAAGTTGTTCTTTTTTAATCTAGATATTTCCGACATGAATTCATTAGTACCATGTAAATTGTTCTCATGTATATATAATTGTTATTTAAAGATTTCTTTCAAGATGAATAAAAAAGACTAAATAAACATTCAAAAAATTTAAATGGTATCAATTAATTTGCGTCGAAAATATCTGGAAGTTTAGGTAAACTAAAAGTCTTCATTGCTAGAAAAGAAAGTAAATTATTTAATAAGGGGCGGTTCATGAAAGACGTCCGCAAAATTTCCGGAATTATGAAATTATAAGAGATTGAAGCTCTCGTCAGTTTAAGAAAAATTCATTCTCGCACAGGCACTTCAACTTCAACCGCGATAAAAAATGTAAACAAACTCAGGCTGTTTACATGAGCAGTGTTATCAGATGGTCTTCCTCGGTACCGGTGGATGGCGTTGCAATCTCCTGAATCGCCGCGGGAGAATTCGAAATCGTCTACATATCATCAGATAAAGGAATTTTAAGAAATGTACCTTATTTCATGGAAATTATTGAATTTGAAAAAGTGGACGTCTGAAGATGGATTGAACCCCCCCCCCTTCTTGTCCACTTTCGTCTGATTTTAGTACCCCTCTCCCGGCCCCCCAACTGTGGACGTCTTTTATGGACGGCCCCCAAAAATATAGCTACATTTTTTTTCTATAAAACTACGCACCACCATTAAATTTATAATAAAAAATTAGGCAAATATTGTCCTGAACATTTTTTCAGAACCACGAAAACAACGGAGATATTTCAAGTTTAATCTCTGATTTCGAAGCGGGAGTGCAAAATTTCATTTTGCTAGGGATTTTCTTTTTTTTCAAAAAGAAACAAGAATATACAAGAGAACATTGCATATTTTTGAATTTTTTATTTTTGGCCCATCCTATTCCACAGTTTACGTTCGAATTGTAAAAAAAGTGGAGGCCTAATATGATAAAGTTAAGTGGTATTAATAGTAAAACTGGATTTTAAGCTTATATATTATTCCAGAAGTTAGATTCCAACAAGCTATTAGGACAAGACTTTTGTCTGCTCTGTTAAATAGAAGTTATTATTATAGCCTGTTAGGTAAATCAAAATTATTCAATAAACATTACTTTTTACTTTCTTATGCCTTTATTCGAGTAGTTAATCATTTTGAAAACTTCCACTTTCACTACCCTCCGCTAAGTGTTCAATCAAATTTTGAAATATTCTTTGGCTATTTTTAACTTCTTAATTTGTAATTTTAGTTTTACTGAAGAGTTCACACTTTTTACAGCTATATATGAAGGATACATTTTTCAAAAGATTATTTAATCTATTTTCATTTTAACTAATTAAGTAATTTGTTCCTTGGAAGGTCGTCAAAAATTTAATTTTTCAACCCTTTAAGGACCAACGTTGCAGCTGAGCAGCGTTCACTTTGAATTTGACGCCAAACTTGTGGATCGGTAAAGTAGGAAAATATCGACAATAAATTTCGTGAATTCATGTCAGCCGTAACTGTAGGTACCAATAATATTGGATTATCGATCGGCTACGGGCTGTGAGAGTGAAAATGGCGACCACGTTTTCGTGATCTCAAAAATCGATTGAAAGTACGAGAATTTGTTCACCTGAAAAAGTAAGTAAATTTAAAATTAGAAAAAAAAAGCTTAAACATTTAACTTTAATTGAGCTTCAGAGAATATAGAATGCATGCGTATTTTGATTTTTTTTTCAAAATTGTAAGAATGGTATAATGTTGCAAATTAACGTTGCTCAGCTGCAACATTGGCCCTTAGGGGGTATAAATTATCAAATTTTTAGATATGATGCTTTGTTCATTTTTCATCATTTTTTCCTATTTATTTCAGTTGAAAATGGAAATTCGAAGTCGATCAACAGGGATAAGGCCGATCGTCTCTTCCGACCCGAACATCTCCGACATTTCGGATGATTCGGATAGCGACGGCGATTTTATTTTTGATCCTGAAGAAGAGGACGAGTTGCCAAATGAGTGGGAATTAGACGATAATATGGACGAAGATATAGACTTCTCTTTCAATCCTGAAGGTCCTGATCAGACAAATTTGTATTCTACTGCAAAAACAGAAAAATGCGTTAACACTTCTACTACCGAAATGACTGATTTTTTGCGAATAAATATTCTCATGGGTATCATTAAGTTAACGTCAATTAATGATTAGTGGTCTCAGACTTCTCGTATAGATTGTATTGCTGAAATCATGAGTCGAAATAGATTCAAACTTCTTCGTAAATCGATCCACTTCGAGGATAACGACACCTATGACGCGACCGTAAAGGATCGGTTTTTCAAAATCAGACCGATTTCAAATTTTATCCTCGAATGTTGTTCTGTTTTTGAGGCCAATGATAAGCAATATAATATTGACGAAACAATGATACCATATAAAGGCACACGGGCTGGGAATTTAAGGCAGTAAATTGCAAGCAAACCTATTAAATGGGGATTTAAGTTATTCGTTCTTGCCGAAAGGGATGGTATAGTATTTGTATTTGTTATGAATCAGGGCAGAAATACGTTCGACTTACTCGTAGGCACTCGTATGGAATTGGATGAGAAAGAATAAGCGATGGGTGTGGGTGCATCAGTAGTTAATCTTGTTGGTTGAAACCATCAAAGAACCGATTGACTGCATTATTTACTGCGATAATTACTTCAGCAGTTTGCAACTGTTTGTATACTTCTGAAGTGGGAAGTTTCTGCTGTCGGCACGATGCGAACGAACAGAATTTACAATTGTCCTTTAAAATCAGACGAAGAATTGCTCAAAGAGGGTCGAGGAACTCACGACTTCCGTTCGTTCGACGGCGAGTTAATTGTCTTGAAATTTTCTGATAAAAAATGCGTTACCCAGAGCAGCACTGTCTATGAAAATCAACCAGAGGGCGAACTTAACAGATGGTGCAAAGAGAGAAAAAAGAAAATTAAAATTAAATGCCCCAATGTTGTTGCTCAATATAACAAAAACATGGGCGGCGTCGATAAGAACAATTGCTTGGTGTCCTTCTACAGGACCCAATCCAAAAGCCATTGCTGGTATCTCACGATTTTTTTCTATTTACTAGAAATGAGCATTGCCAATGCGTGGCTCCTCTACAAAAGGAAGTTAGCCAAAAACGTAACACCTAAGACTCTAAAGCAGTTTAGGTTTCTTATCGAGCAAGGACTCATTCAATTCGGTAAGCAGAGGCGTGGACGTTCAAGTTTTGAAACAATTTATCAAAAGATAAACAACCCTCGATCTGTTAGATCATCAATAGCGATTCGTTACGTCGGTGTTGGGCATTGGGCAGTTCTTGATAAAAAAAGAGGCCGTTGCAAATTGTGTACAACCGGTTACACAAGAATCAAGTATTGTAAGTGCGATCTCTTCTTGTGCCAAGTCGCTAATCACAACTGCTTTTATGCATTTGTTAACAAATAACTCAATTTTCATAATTTTTTCATGAAAAATTATGTGATTCTAGGTTGAAAATAAAGAATTTGTTCGATTTTATATGCTCAGAAATTTTGATATTTTGTACCCCTTTAAGGCCAATGTTGCTTCACAGCAACGTTCAGGAAGTCCTACTTCTATACACTTTTTTCTAAATGTTTCATCATTTTGACAAAATTCAACTAATTTTTAGTTAAAATACAAGAGGAAATAATTTGAGTCCAACGAAAAAGTGGGTTGGTCCTCATAGGGTTAAAACTTAAAAGTTAGAAGTAATTTTAAATTTTATAAGTGGCTAATAATTAATTGGAAGATATGGCTATTCCTAGAGGTGATAACTTTCATCTAAGTGACTAAACAGTTCATTACAAATTATAATTCATCACATCAAGCTGTCTTTTTTGCATATAGAATTAAAAAAGTGTTTCCGAGTGAGATTTCTTATTGACTATCAGAAATAAGTATTTGATATGAATGATGAGTTCCTTAATGTCAGAACGTATCACGTCAGTTCAATAAAATAATTATTACACACAAATAAATATAACTCGGAATGAGTGAAAGTTTTTTTAAATCAAATATGCGATTTCTTGAGTCAAATAAGTGTACTTGAGAGTAAAATAAATATTTCTTTGTAACAAACAAATGTTTTTTAACGGGAATAGATATTTATGTAGTTCTAAGATGCGGCATACTGTCCAGAATAAGCAAGTTACAGAGTTGATGAAATATTGATTCAAAGAACGATTTACTTGACTCAAAAAATGACTCTATTTTTTAAAAAATTTGAATAGTTGAAGTTTAAAAATTAAAATGTCCCGTTTGTTGAAAAAAATTTAATGCAATAATAATTATTCATCAATTTTCACTGTGAGACCATACGCTCTGCGCACCTGGCGGCATTTATCTGACCTACTCGGTACAAATCATGAATTTTACAAAAATATTTTTTTAAACGAATCTTGTATGAAGTTCTTTCGAAAATATATTTCATTACTAAAAGGAAATGGTTATTTGAGATGAATCACTTTATTTTCATCATCGAAAGAAACACTTTTTCCAAGTAAATAAATTAATACTTAAGTGAACAAATTACTTAATTCAATTAATAACATGTACTATTATAATAACAATATCAACTCTTTACATGGGAGAAATATCTCTTTCACTTAACTAATTGCATTGTCTCCCTCTCTCTTTATGTGCAACATCTCCAGGAATTCCCTCTTTCTTTGGTTTCTTTCGTGATAAAGCACTTTCACATCTTCCCAATAAAATCATATCCATGTGTGATTTTATGCTTAGACAAAACGTTATGATATTTCTCATTTCTATTATAATTATTTTTGTGTTCATTCCTCCTCATTCCTAGGGGCCTTCTTGTTTGTCCTATATATACTGCTTTGCAGCTTTTGCAAGTAATTTTATAGATAACGTTTTGCTTGTCTAGTTTGTCACGTAAGCCTTTACCTAATTTTATCGTTTTATTGCTTTTGAATGGAATTCTATAAATTGTGTGTAGACCCATTTTACCTAGTAAAGATCCTAGAGCCTTAGAGATTTTCCCAAAGTATGGTAAAACCACTGTGTTGAATCTAACAAATACGCTAGTTTCTTTGTTGTTAAGGTTGTTATCTTTCTTTTTTATTTGATAAACTCTGTTTTTTATATGTTTGTCAATGAAAAAGGATGGATAGTGATTTTGGAAAAAGATCTGTTTGCATCCTTCAAGATTTTTTTCATGAAAAGTAACATATGACAATTTTATAGTTCTGTCTACCATGTTTTTTATAACCCCAATTTTGTGCTGTATTGGGTGATTTGAGAGAAAACTCAGTGTACGTCCTGAAAAGGTCGGTTTTCTATACCAATCAGTTATGATTTTACCTTCATCAGTTTTTATTATTGTTAGGTCTAGAAAATTAATTTTTCTATCTTTTTCAATTTCTAAAGTGAATTCTAACCTTGTGTGTACACTATTAAAAGCGTTAAAAATTGTTTCAGTTTTGCTTGCATCTACTCATAATACAGAATCGTCTACATGTTTAGCACAGAAAAGACATTTAAGACCAATTTTCTCTGAACCCTCATTAACAAGATTTTCTATTTTTTCAAAAACTTGATTTTCTGAATTTTCCATAACAATTTCAGCTAAAACAGGTGAGGAAACGGAACCTATTGGTGTCCCAAATTTTTGTTTATAAAATTTGCCGTCAAATTGAAAATAAGTGAAGTGCAAAACAAAATTGATTGCTTCATTCAATAGTTTGTACGGAATAGTGGTGTGATTTTTTATGCTATTCCATCTTTTTTCATTGGCATCCTTTACTTTCTCAAGTGGAATGTTAGGAAACATCGCAACTACGTCAAACCAAGCTAAAATATGATCTTGTGGAATCGTGATTGCATCAATGACTTTGAGAAAGGCATTACTATTTTTAGCTTAAAGTTTGGAGATTATTATTGATTTTTAATGATAATACTAAGCAATTCTTCCAGTTTTCTTGTCGGAGAGCCTATTGTTGATATTACTAGCCGTAATGAAAAATTATTTTTATGTGCTTTAATAAGGCACGTTTCTGGTTTCTGTCAGTATTTGTCGTGATTTCTAACAGTTCAGTCGCCTCGTTGACGAGCTAAGTTTCGGGAGAAAAATCTTTTACGGAATATTATTTCATGGTTTCCTAAATAATAAAAATAAAAATAACAAAGGCCGAGTGTTCTTAACCAAGTGTTTAAAGAAAATACGTTTTGGATTACTAGAAGAATTGTGAATTGGACGCCTACCACAGATCACGAAGAAAAGGACCAATGTACAATGGATGCAAAGCTCACGGAGTCTTCCCGAAAAAGATTTATGATATAAACAACAGACTAGCCTTTAACTTCATGAATATAAAGAACAGTAGAAAATTTGATGAAACCACAACGAAATATGAAAAATCATTGTTAAATATAGTGATCAGTGATTGCCACACAAAAATAAATAGTCTAAATGAAAAAATTAAATAGACTCTAGAGAAACTGAATGAACAAGTACCTCCTTTTGTCATTAGAGAATGCATCCTGAAAGACAATGAACTAAACAATAAATTGACTTATAATAACAAAAAACATGACCAAAAATTCGCTCATATAATTCAAATTCAAGGTGATATACAAAAACTATAGTTAAACCTCCACTCAGTTCTATAACACGAAAACCCTACCCTTGGTTTCTTAATATCTCAAAAATTGATATACCACAAGAGGCCGTTAACATTTTTAGACTAGGTGAGGGTTTAGGAACAAGTTTGGTGAAAAAAGGTTCATTCAATTATTAGAAATAGTAAAAGATGTTGAAACTAATGTTGAAAAAATACCAAGTAATAAATTACAACAATTAAGATGTAAACTTCCAGGATTGTCAAATAAATTTCTTACAAACAACTGTTCACAATAGATTATTGATAAAGAATTGAATAAGGGATACAAACAAATCAAAGATTTTTTGAAAAATAATCCAGATATTTTTGTGACCAAAACGGATCAGGGGAACATCACAATAGCTATTTCTAAAACTGAGTATGTTAAATAATGCTTGAAATTCTAGAAGATAAAGATAGTTTTGATCGTATTGAAAATGATCCTACAAAAAAATTACAGAAAGGAAATTTCAGGGTTTTGAATAAATTTAGAGTAGAAGGTTATTTAGGAAACGTGAAAAAAATGTGATATTGATACAATCAATACAATTCTCTCCTTATCCTATGGCCTTATTAAAGCTCATAAAAGTAATAAACACAAAAATAATTATAATAGAAATGAGAAATATCATAACGTTTGTCTAAACATAAAATCACACATGGACTTGACTTTGATTGGGAAGATGTGAAGGTGCTTTATCACGAAAGGTACCAAAGAAAGAGGGAATTCATGGAGATTCCGTACATAAAGAGAGAGGGAGACAATGCAATTGATTTAAAAAGAGATCTATCCAGGTATAATAAAGCCTTTGTAGTTTTATTAGAATTTTGCGAAAAATGAAATGTTTTCATTTAATTTTTCAACTAAGGAAAAAGAACATAATAATAATATTAAAAATTGAAACAAAAACCAGTACTGCGGTTGTAGGAAGAAAGACTGGAGATGCTTGGTGGAATGATGAAATCCGCACAGCTGTTAACGAGAAAAAGCGAGCATACTTGAGAAAGCTGAATATTAAAGGTCTTAGCAACGAGAAGAGGACTAGACTAGAAAATTATTATTGGGATAAAAACAGAAAAACGAAGATACTAGTCAAAGAAAGCAAGAATAAAGTTAAAGCGGAAGAAGATAAAAAAATAAAAATGATTTCGAAGGAAATAAGAAATTATTTTAGAAATAGGTTAAGAAGATTAGGAAAGGAAGTACTAGAACTGAGTTGTTTGTAATTAAGAATGGTGATGGTGAAGTAGTATGGGATACGAACAAAGTGAAAGACTGTGTGAGTGATTTCTTCAAGAAACTGTATGGAGATCATGCTATGGAGCATGAAAACTGCGACACCGAAAAGGACACGCTAGAAAATCCAATTGTAGGTGGCGAAAGAAGAATCGATATTCGCGGCATTATATCCGCAATTAAGAAAATGAAGAATAGTAAGGCTGCAGGTTTGGATGTTATCACCGTTGAAATGCTTAGAAATGGTGGCAGATGTTTGTTTGTGTGACTGAACAAATTTATGAATATGTGTGTTGAAACCGGTGACGTTCCAAACGATTGGAGAAAGGCGATTATTGTTCCACTCTGATAAATGTGATAAAGGCGACTGTACTTATTATAGAGCGATTAGCATATGAAGTACCATGGGTAGAATGTTTACGAAAATACTTATTTTCAGACGAGGCTGCGTTATTTCCTCCTGGATGTTCAGTATATACATGGGCAAATATTTAAAAATGGCTCTCTTAAACGAAGAAAGTGTTGACCTCGGGACAGTGAAAGAGCGTGGACTGGCGTTTGCAGATGATGATATTATTACGGCAGAATAACTTCGATGATTTGTAAAGAATGATGAGCAGACTAGCATGAAGAGCGTGGCTCTTAAGGTCTACGCGAATAAAACGAAAATCATTGTGCTTGAATATGTTAATTATTTTGCGTATCTTGCATGTTTATTTGCTGCTGATAGAAAGATAGATGTAGAAATATTCAGAGGAATTAACGAGAGAAGAAAGATTATCGGCAGTATACGAGCCATTACTAGAAGTAAAAATGTAACGAATAAACCTAAAATTGCCATGTATAATTCTGTGTCTGCACCCATTATGCTGTATGGTAGCGAGACCTGGATGTATCAAGAAAATCATAGGAGTAAAGTGAACGCAGTTGACGTGCAATTCCTACGAAATATGAATGGTAACGTACCCTGAGGTAGACCGAAGAAAGAATGGTTGGAATGTGTGAATGATACTGTAAAGCGTACAGTGGTTGTGGTTAGGTTAGAGAATAGGGATATATCTTGGGGCTTATTAGTCACTTTAAGTGTTTATATGTGAATCGTAATGTATGATAGCTATGTGAAGCTCTACACCTGTGGTGATTGCTAGAGAGATTGATCAGCGACCCGTGTCGGAGTGGTGTTGTGGGACGAGTGTGTTGTTTGAATGAGCAACCCGCAACTTCTAGATAGATCTAAAACCTATCCTTTCTCCTACACACTATTCACTTACCTAGAAAAGGATTTGGCTTAATGGTATAATAATGAAATAATAATAATAATGTAATATATATGTATAATATATATATATATATGTAATATATATAATAATATATATGTATCCGTGACTGATGATATAAACCGGGATAGCCCCGTGCAATACATTCAGTGTGGTACAAATATCCAACTTGAA
>JAUMHM010084982.1:0-11942 GCA_032362435.1 Melikaiella ostensackeni
GAATGTCATCAAACTTTGACAGTATTCTAGTTAAGGTTGGTACTCTATGACAAGCATACAGATTTTTTGTTTGTGGCTTCATCTCTGTGTCAGGCCGAAGACTTTTCAGCCCATGTAGTAGCCAAGCGTTAGGGACTTCTTTCGGTGACAACCCCAACAATAATAATAATAATAATAATAAATAGTGCAATCAAGATAGACGCCGTGATCACATAATCTCGGCTAGGCGCAGACGCGAACTTACGCAGTTCGCATGTTTTCGTTAACACCGCGTGCGTAAACGAAAAAAACGTTATGAGTTATATTTTCCCAGTTTCTTATAGTTTCTCAGTTTCTTATAGTTTCCCAGTTATTAGTTTCTTAATGTTGCATATATCGAGATGAGAAGGTTTTTTCGAACTAAAGTGATGTAGTTCTAAAGAACCCCTGTGCCTTGTGTTCGTTTGGAGGTTATGGAACATTGATCCATGCAAGCGTGAATCTCATAGAAATGAATGAAAAGCTGAATTGAGGTTTTTTTTGCAAGTGCACTATTCACGTAACTTAAATCAATTCTGTAATATATTATAGTTTACTTTTATAACTTATCTTACAGTATAGCTTAATTTTAAGTTTAGGTTGACTATAGCAAACTTTCTCAGAGATATTCTTCAAAAGAGCGTTCAAGGGGAAGGGAACATCATGAAATTAGTTACTTTTGAAATGTTGTTTACAAGCCTTTTTACCATATTCAATCAATGTATTGCTTTTTCAACTATTTGTGTGTTTTTTTGTGTTTTTTTTTGGTTAAACATTAAGTTTTTAACCGAAAATTTAAATATTCCATTCTTAGTAAAAAATTTACATTTTTTAGATAAAAAATCAACTATTTGGTTGAAACTTCATGTATTTTGTTGAAAACTCGTCTTTTTTGGTAGTTAATTAATCTTCTTGTTTGAAAATTCATCTTTTTTAGTTGCGAATTTAAGGACTTGGTTGAAAGTTGAGCTCTCCTGTTAGAAAGTATTTTTTTAGTTGATTATTCATAATTTCAGTTGAAAAGTTAATTCTTTAGTTTCAAATTTAAATATTTTGTTGAAAAATCCTTTTTCTTTTTGATATATAAAAAAATATCTATTATTATTATTATCTATCGATCTCTTATTATTATTCCTGTGTGCGTGCGTGTGCGCGCGCGCGCGCGTGTGTGTGTGTGTGTGTGTCACAGTTTCGTGTAAACAAAATAACTGAAAGATAATTTTAGACAAATTAATTAAATTTGGAAGGCTCATTTTCACAACTAATATCTGGAAACTGACCGGAGGATTTCTAAAAATAATCCTTACGATTTTTTTAGCACTTTGTAATATTTTAAAAATGAGTTTTTTATGCTAAAAACTTTTCATTCACATCATTCGAAGTTGATGCAAGAATATAAAAAATTCCTCGTCTTAAGACGAATCGATTGACCTATAAGATTATCAAATTTTATTGAAGAGTAAGGAAGCTATGGTCATTTTTAAATATTACAAATGACCATAGCTAACTAACCCAGTTTCTGCTCAATTTATTTTTTCAGCTCAAATTTTTCGAGATGAAAAGGGGAAGGGGCAAGTTTTGTCACATCCAACCCCTTTTTCAGCTCGAAAAATTATCAATAATTACTATTTTTGGCAGTTTCCTAACTATTTTTTCGAATTGACTTTGGAAATTTCATTTGCGAATATTCACGAAGTTTTATCCATAATCAGCGCCTCAAAATGTATAAGTGTACATGGTTTTGCAGAACGAGATAGAGTTAGTTGAACCTGATTTTTACAGATTTTCAATTTTTTTAATTTTTTGGGGGAAAATATGAAACTTTTTGGATCTCCCTAGACAAACATTTTACTCTTGAGCTAGAAAAAAGATCATCTTTACAATAATATTACATTACCTGGTTATATTATTATAATACATACATTACGTGTTCAATGAGATCGGCTGAATATCAAGCACGTATAAATATTTAAAAAAGTTAAAAATCAAACTTTTCAATTAACATTCATTTTGACATCTATTAAGGGCTAATTTTTTCGTGAAAATGACAGGAAACATTCCTCAAAAAAATATCGAAGAAAGTGTGGTATCGCCAATGATACCATTCGATATCAAGCGTTATCCACCAAACTAAAAAGATGTAAAAGTTATGACCAAAATAAGCAAAAGAAGCATAAGAATTTTAAAGATTTTTTGCTAATGAGTTTGATTATTCGGCATTTTAGTAGGACTATTTATGAATTTGTGTGTTTTTTCTAAGCTTGTTTTTAAAAATATTGAAAAATAATATTTTAAATTTATGAAAATAAAGTTTTTAGTTTTTTTAGAATCGTAAAAAAGAACAAATGATGAATATTTATTTCAAATTGTTCAAGTCATAGTAATCTATAGTAATATAATAATGCTTCCTCCATGAGGAAGCAAATGCATAGATTTTGTGATTTAAGAATATAATTATTGACATTCTGTTTGTATTAATTTGATCCGTCTTATGATGATCGTAATGATTAGCGTTCGAACGTTTTACGTAACGAGCAATTCATCACTTCGAAAGTAATTGGCTGTATTGTCAGCATGATGGGTACTGCAGGTTAATTTGTTAGCGCTTGCTTTCATCTGCTTATTCATAAATTTACTCGAAAGTATCTAGACGGACTGATTGAGCTTAGCTAAGGGACCGTTCATAAACTAAGTTTCCAATTTTGAGCTATTTTTACCCCCTCCCCCTCGTTTGTTGACAACGGTATTTTAACCCCCCCACCCACCTGGAAAGTAACGTAGCCATTGGCTAAACACGGATTTCACGTTTATTCTGCTATTCTTCGCTATTCTAGGGAGTTTAGTTGTCAATTTGCCTACGTGACCAAGAACGATTTTCTGCCAATGGAGACGAATTTTAAAAAAAAAATTAACTTTTAGCCAAACACTTGCATTGACAACCAAATACTTGAATTTTCGACCCAAAAAAGATGACTTTAACACAATAGTTAAAGTTTCAACAAAATAAGTAAATTTTTAACAAAATAGTTGAATTTGAACCAAGTAGTTGAATTTTCATCCTACAAACATGCATTTGTAACCGAATGATTGAATTTTCCAACAAAAAATATTACAATTCAACAAAAACAGTTGCATTTTCAACCAAATAGTTAAATTTGCAAGCCAAGAAGACAATTTTTTTAGAATACAGTTAAGTTTTCAACCTGTAAAGTTGAATTTTCGACAAAATAGTTTATTTCCAACCAAGAAAGATGTTTTTTTGCCATAAAGATGAATTTCCAGTCCAGAAGGACGAATTTTCAATAAGACATTCAAATTTTCTACCAAAAAAGATGTCTTTAACAAAATATTTGAATTGCCAACTAGATAGATAAACTTTTAACAAAATAGTTGAATTTTCAACCAAATAGTTGAATTTTCATCTTACAAAGATGTATTTTTAACTAAGTGGTCGAATTTTTCAACAAAAAAGATTACAATTCAACCAAAAGCAGTTGCATTTTCAACTAAAGAGTTAAATCTACAAGCCAAAATGACTAATTTTTTAGAATACAGTTGAATTTTCTACAAAAAAGTTTATTTTCAACCAAAAAAGATGATTTCTTTACCATACAATACGAATTTCCAACAAATCAGTTAAATTTTCGACCAAAGAAGATAACTTTAACAAAAAGATAAATTTTCAACTAAGAAGATTAATTTTCTGCCAAAAGACGAATTTTCAAAAGAATACATGAATTTTTAACCAAATAGTTGGATTTTCAACTTAAAACATAAGTTTCAAACGAAAATAGAACGGTTGAATTTTCAGTTTAAAAAAATCACTTTTCAATAAAAAAAAATTTTTTTTAATAAAATATTTGAATCCTTGACCAAAAAGATGAATTTTCAACAAACAAAATTAATTTTCTATCCATAAGATGAATTTTCAACAAAATACATAAATGTTCAACTCATAAAAGATAAATTTTTAACCAAAAAGGTGAATCTTTAAAAGAATGAATTTTTAGGAAAGTTGTTCAACTTTCAACCAAATAGTTAAATTTTCAACCAAAAAAATTAATTTTCTACTAAGAAGATTGATATTCTGCCAGCAAAGACGAATTTTTAACAAAATACATTAATTTTCAACAAAATTGTTGAATTTTAAAGCCAAAAAGAGAAATTACCTACGAAAGAGTTGAATTTTCAACCCAAGAAAATATGATTTTTCAACGAAAAAGTTAATTTTCTACCAAATAATTTCATTTTCATTCGAAAATATGAATTTTCTACAAAAAAGTTAGATTTCAACCAAACAGTTTAATTTTCTACCAAACTGTTAAATTTTTAAGCCAAGGAGACGAAATTTTTTGAAGACAGTTGAAATTCGACCAAAAGGGATGACTTTAACAAAACAGTTGAATTTTCAACAAAATAATTAAATTTTTCAACAAAACAGTTGAATTTTCAACAAAATAATTAAATTTGTAACAAAAGTGTTGAATTTTCAACAATACAGTTAAATTCTAAACCAAAGAGGTGAATCTTTAAAAAAAAGTGATTATTTAACAGCGCAATTCAAGTTTCAACCAAGTAGTTGAATTTTTCAAACAAAAAAATGAATTTTCAACCAAAAAGTTAATTTTCAATCGAATTGTTAAATTTTTCACAAAATTTTTTATTTTCCAGCCCGATTTTTCAACAAGAAAGTTAATTTTCTACCAAATAGTTCAATATGCAAATAAATAGTTCAATTCTTAGCCAAAAAGCTGAATTTCCAAAGAAGAATATAAATTTTCTACAAAATGTTAATTTGCAACGAATTATTTAATTTTCTGCCAAATAGTTGAATTCGCAATTGAAATAACAAATCCTCAATAAAAAAAATGAACTTTTTACAAAGTAGGTCAACTTGAAACCAAATAGTTGTTTATTCAACCAAAAAGATGAATTCTCAATAAAACACTTTTAGTCTTAACCAAATACTTAAATTTTTAACCAAAAAAAATGAGTTTCCCGCCGAGAAGACTAATGCTCTACTAAAAAAGACGAATTTTCAACAAAATACACTAATTTTCAACAAAATTGTTAAGTTTTGAAGCCAGAAAGACGAGTTTTCTACAAAACAGTTTATTTTCAACCCAAAAATATTATTTTCCAACAATAATTATTAACAATAATAAATAATTCAACAAATAGTTTAAATTCCGAATAATTCGCTAAATTTTCAACCACGTACTTGAATTTTTTTCCGAAATAGTTGAATTATCAACCAAGAATATGAATTTTCAGCAAAAAAGTTACTTTTCAACCAAATAGTTTAATTTTCTACCAATTGGTTGATTTTTCAACCCAATTTTCCAACAAAAGAGTTAATTTTTTACCAATTAGTTCAATATTCAAATGAATAGTTTAATTTTTAAGCAAATAGCTAAATTTCCAACCAAGAATATGAATTTTCTACAAAAAAAGGTAATTTTCAACTAAATTATTTAATTTTCTACCAAATAGTTGAATTTTCAACTAAAATGACGAATCTTTTACCAAGAAAAAGTGAATTCTTTATGAAGTAGTTCAAATTCAAACCAAGTTGTTGATTTTTCAAGCAAAAAGAGGAATTCTCACCGAAACATGTAATAGTTGATATTTCAACCAAACAAGATTTCAATTTTAAATGAAAAATAGTTGAACTCACCAAAAAAAAAACAACTAATTTTGAACAAAATGTATGAATTTTGAACCAGAAAAAATCATTTTTCAACCAAAAATAGGACACTTACATTACAATTAAAAAAAAAAAATCTCAAAAAAATTAAACAAATTTTTTTAAAAATAGTTAAATTTTCAACCGGAGATTTGAATCTTCAACAAAAAAAATGAATTTTTAGTTTACTAGTTCAACTTTCAACCAAGTAGTTAAATTTTTTACCAAAAAGATGAGTCTTTAACAAAGTTGTTGCATTTTCAACAACATAATTAAATTTTCAACAACAAAATTAACTTTTCACCAAAAATAATAAGATTTTCATATTGGATTCTATTAATTCAATTTGAATTCAAACGAATAAACGAGAAAAAGGGGAAAAATAAGAAGTTTCTTGAAAAGAGGGAGAAAAAGAAAAATTCTTTAAAAAAGGGCAAAAGAGGGGAATAGAGAAAGAGTTTAAAGTCTGAAATATTATACAGAGATATTCAAACTTCTCAAGTTATTATTGAACAAAAATGACTTAAAGCATTCTAGAAGAGGAGAATTTGAGAAGAAATATTTTTTTTAATAGAAAATTAAAAATAAAGCACCTATCAATCGAAGAAACACCGATTACACGAAGAGAATTTGTTCAGGAACCGTTACAATAAATTAGGTTAAAGTCGGACAGAATGACATTATTTCGGTAAATTTTACAATCCAAATCATAATCGTTCCTGCACTTTCGTGAACCTTTGAATATTCTACATTAATGCATCCAACTGCTCAGTAGAATCTCATATAATTCCTGTTAAAAATGACCGAAATGTCAATCTGTCCGACTTTCACCCAATTTATTGTAACTATTGTAACGGTAACTGTACAAATTTTCTCCCTACACTCGTCTTCTGTATTAAATCTAATATGAATTTGAAATAAAAAAAGTAAAATTCCGTATGTATTTAAATTTTAAGAGTGACCTGATGCTGCGTTATTGTCAAATGCCTTTTACAAAGAAATAAGAGAGGAATTTCCAGATAGACTTAATTCTTAAGCTTCTTATTTTGCAGTCGCTTGAACTTTAGAAATTTAATAAACTTGTCAATTCCCTCCTTAAGGTATCGAATTTTCTGCCAAGAATACTAATGCTCTACCAAACAAGACGAATTTTCAACAAAATCCGTTAATTTTCAACAAATTTATTAAATTTCAAAGCCAAAAAGGCGAATTATTTACAAAAGAGTTGAATTGTAAACTCAAAAATATCATTTTCCAACAAAAAAATTAATTTTCTACCAAATAGTTCAATGTTCAAATGAATAGTTCAATTTTTAACCACATAGTTGAATTTTCTACCAAAATAGTTAATTTTTCAACCAAAAATATGAATTTTCAACAAAAAAGGTAATTGTTAACCGAATAGTTAGATTTTCTCCCGAATTGTGGAATTTTCAACCAAAAAATATTATTTTCAGCAAAAAAGTTAAATTTCAAGCGATTAGTTTAATTTTCTACCAATTGGTTGATTTTACGACCCGATTTTCCAAGAAAAGAGGTTATTTTCTACCAAATAGTTCAATATTCAAATGAATAGCTGAATTTTCTACCAAAATAGTTAAATTTTCAACCAAAAACATGAATTTTCGAGAAAAAAGTTCATTTTCAACCAAATAATTAGATTTTCTTTTCAACCCAAAATATGAGTTTTCAACCAAAAAGTTAATTTTCAACCGAATAGTTTAATTTTCTACCAATTGGTTGATTTTTCAACCTGATTTTCCAACAAAAGAGTTAATTTTCTGCCAAATATTTCAATATTCAAATGATTAGTTTAATCTTTAACCAAATAGTTGAATTTTCTACCAAAGTAGTTAAATTTTCAAATAAAACCATGAATTTTCAACCAAAAAGGTCATTTTCAACCAAATACTTAGATTTTCTACCGAACCGTTGAGTTTTCAACCAAAAAAACGAAGTTTCTACCAAGAAGACTAATTCTCTGCCAAAAAAGACGAATTTTCAACAAAACACATTAGTTTTCAACGAAATTATTGAATTTTGAAGCCAAAAAGACGAATTATCTACAAAACAGTTGAATTTTCGACCCAAAAATATTATTTTTCGAAAAAATTAATCTTCTAATAGTTAAGTTTTCTAATAATTAGTTAAATTTTTCAACAAGTAGTTGAAGTTTCTACCAAAACAGTTGAATTTCCAACCGAGAATATGAATTTTCAGCAAAGAATTTACTTTTCAACCGAATAGTTTAATTTTCTACCAATTGGTTGATTTATTAACCCGATTTTTCAACAAAACAGTTGATCTTCTACCAATAGTTCAATATTCAAATGAACAGTTTAATTTTCAACCAAATAGTTGAATTTTCAACAAAAAAGGTCATTTTCAACCAAATAGTTATATTTTCTACCAAATTGTTGAGTTTTCAACCGAAAAAAAGTATTTTCTACCAAGAAAACTAATGCTCTACCAAACAAGACTAATTTTCAACGAAATACATTAATTTTCAACAAAATTATTGAATTTAAAGCCAAAAAGACGAATTATCTGCAAAACAGTCAAATTTTCTACCCAAAAATATGATTTTCAACAAAAAAGTTAATTTTCAAAAGAATATTTCAATTTTTTACCAAATTCTTGGATTTGCAAACCCCATTTTTCAACAAAAAAGTTAATTTTCTTCAAAATAATTCAATATTCAAATAAATAGTTTAATTTTTAACCACATAGTTGAATTTTCTACCAAAACAGTTGAATTTTCAACCCAAGAAAATGGTTTTTCCACAAAAAAGTTAACTTTTTCCTAAATAGTCCAATATTTAAATAAATGGTTTAATTTTCAACAAAATAGCTCAATTTTCTACCAAAATAGTTTAATTTTTAACAAAAAAAATGAATTTAAAAAAAAATGAATTTTCAACAAAAAAGTTAATTTTCAACCCAATAGTTTAATTTTTTACCAAAGTGTTGGAGTTTCAAGCCAAAAAGTCGAATTTTCTACAAAACAGTTGAATTTTCAACACGAAGATATGAATTTTCAACCCGAAAATATGAATTTTCTTCAAAAAAGTTAATTTTCAACCAAATTGTGGAATTTTCAACCCAAAAATATTATTTTTCAACGAAAAGGTTAACCTTTTACTAAATAGTTCAATATTCAAATTAATTGTTCAACTTTTAAAAAAATAGCTGAATTTTCTAACAAAATAGTTGAATTTTAACAAAAAATATGAATTTTGAACAAAAAAGTTACTTTTCAACCCAATACTTTAATTTTCTGCCAAATAGTTGAATTTTTAACTAAAATAACGAATCTTCAATCAAGAAAAATGAATTTTTCATAAAGTTGTTCAACTATAAACCAAGAAGTTGATTTTTCAAGCAAAAAGATGAATTCTCAATGAAACGTGTAGTGGTTGATATTTCAACCAAAGAAGATTTGAATTTGAAATGAAAAACTATTGTAACGGTTACTGTACAAATTTTCTCCCTATGCTCGTCGTCTGTATTAAATCTTATATGAATTTAAAATAAAAAAACATAAAATTCCGTATGTATTTGAATTTTTAAAATAACCGACTGCTGCGTTATTGTCAAATGCCTTTTACAAAGAAATAAAAGAGGATTTCCCAGATAGACTTAATTCTTGAGCCACTTATTTTCCAGTCGCTTAAACTTAAAAAACTTAATAAACTTAATAAACTGAAAGTTTGGAGTATATTGAAAATTGGATTGAAAGAGAAAAATCTAGCCAAATTGCTGAATTTTCAACCAAAAAAATCAATTTTCCACCAAGAAAACTAATGTTCAATCAAAAAAACAAAACGAATTTTCAACAAAATCATTAAATTTTGAAGCCAAAAAGGTGAATTATCTACAAAACAGTTGAATTTTCAACCCAATAATTTGATTTTACAACCAAAAAATGAATTTGGTATTAAATAGTTAAATTTTTAAATAATTATTTGAATTTTTAAACAAGTAGTTCAATTTTTACCAAAATAGTTCAATTTAAACCAAAAATATGAATTTTCAGCAAAAAAGTTAATTTTCAACCGAATAGTTTAATTTTCTACCAAATGATCCAAGGTTCAAATGAACAGTTTAATTTTTAACCAAAAATAGTTAATTTTTCTACCAAAATAATTGAACTTTCAAACAAAAAAAAACGCTTTTTTTATCAAAGAGAGTAATACTCTACCAAAAAAGATGAATTTTCAATAAAATACATTAATTTTCAACAAAACTATTGAATTTTGAAGCCAAACAGACGAATTATCCACAAAACAGTCATATTTTAAACAGAAAAATATAGTTTTTAACCCAAGAATACGATTTTTCACGCAAAAAGTTAATTTTCTGCCAAAAAGTTCAATTTTCAAATAATTACTTGAATTTTCAACAGATTAGTTCAATTTTCTGCCAAATTACTGGATTTGCAACCTTATTTTTCAACAAAAAAGTTAATTTTTTACCAAATAGTTCAATATTTAAATGAATCGTTTAATTTTTAACCAAACAGTTGAATTTTCTACCAAAATAGTTAACTTTTCAACAAAAATGTGAATTTTCAACAAAAAGGGTAATTTTCAACCGAAGAGTTAGATTTTCTACTAAATTGTTGAAATTTCAACCCAAGAATATGATTTTTCAACAAAAAAATTAACCTTTCACTAAATAGTTCAATATTCGTATATATAGTTTCATTTTTAACAAAATAGCTAATTTTCTATTAAAATACTTGAATTTTTAATAAAAAATATGAATTTTCAACAAAAAAGTTAATTTTCAACCCAATAGTTGAATTTGAAATCAAGAAGTATTGTAACGGTTACCGTACAAATTCTTTCCCTATTTTCGTCTTCTATATTTAATCTAATATGAATTTAAAATAAAAAACGTCAAATTCCGTATATATTTAAATTTTAAGAATGACCTGATGCTGCGTTATTGTTAAAAGCCTTTTACTAAGAAATAAAAGAGGATTTTCCAGATAGACTTAATTCTTAAGCAGCTTATTTTCCAGTCGCTTGAACTTTAAAAATTTAATAAAGGTGTAATTCCCTCCTCAAGGTATGGAGTATATTGGGAATCGGATTAAAAAAGAAAAATCTGGCCGAGACGAACGACGCCCTTTATAGAAGGAATCTGTACACCTTCCCGTAAATCACTTCCGTTATCTTCTCCGTAAACGTTTGAGCTCCGGTAGGTGGGTACCTGCGTTGTAAAACTGTCACGTTTTCACACCTGGAAAACCGTAAATAAACGAAAGTACGGGGGAACCTAATATCGTGAAAGTGTATCGTGCAAACTTAATGAAAAATTTCTTGATGATAAGAAACGTTTTTTCATTTATCAAAAGTGTTATTAGACACCCACTGTCTTAGGGGACGTTCATAAACTACGATACCAATTTTTTGGGCTGATTTAGAACCACTCTGTACGATTATTCCATTTTTCAAGAAAAAACCCACAAAGATTATAATCGAAACCAATAACACATTTGTAAAAAACTGCTAACTTGCTCAAATTTGTAAACTATATTTAAGTAAAACAGATGTCTTTTGGCAAATTGAGTTAACCATTAACACCTCAATTTAAAAAAATCTTAAGTATTCATAGGCAACCCTGCAGATTAGAACAAATACTTGCTTAATATCTCTCTTTTACAATTTCTTAAAGATCGGAATTAAATTTACTTTCTTATGAAAATTTTTTAATACTAAAAAAGGAACAGCAAAAAAGTTCACAAATCAAAATTAGACTTCGAGGGTACCCGCTCTCCGGCTCATTAGAGACAAATGTATAATAAATGTACAACAATTTTAGTTGTATTAACAGTATATTTGAAAAAACAAATGTATAGTAAATTAAAAAATATATTAAATATATTTGAAATCAAAAACATATGTAAAAATCATAAGATTAGAGAAAAATATGTGAAAAGTGCTCAATGGTACATAATAACAGAATGCACAATTGTGTACGACACGGTGTTTATAATACGGAAAAAAGTTTGCCTGATATGTAGCTAAAAACAACTGCGGGGATCTCTTCGTAATGACTCTAGACGTTAGTAAATCACCCTCCCAAAATCTGATCTGATCCTTTTTTTAAGATATCTTAGAAATAAGACTTTTATTCAAATTATTTTTAAATTTATATATATTTCAATAAGTACAGCATAAATTAGGAATGAATTTCGTTTATGAAAATGATTTATTCTTTTTTACATTAG
>JAUMHM010084983.1:0-11941 GCA_032362435.1 Melikaiella ostensackeni
TATTCCAGGTATAACAGGGTTTCACTAATAAAGATCGACATATAGGGTTACAATATATGGTTCAAATCAGAGCTCGTTCATTTGTTCTGAAGATGATGATTTTTGAAACAATCAACTGGACACAAAGTGACCTTACAATTGTCACATCGAACTCCAGGTCACTTTTCTCGACAACAAGATCGTCTACTTTCACTATCAGAATTAACTCGAGATGATATGGTGTAGCACGGTGTGGTCGCACTCTTAGTCTATACTCAGATTGTTCACCATATTTGTCGAAGAGTTTTCTTGCCAGTCGCGATTTGTAATCATACAGAGAACAGCTATTGCTTGTATTCGAATTGTAAATGGCGTGAGAATTGTCAATAGTTATGTCAAAAAGATGGAAGAACATTTTCTTGAACAATTTCACAGATTTTCTGGCACAGTTAGTAAAACTATTCTCTATGTCTATTTGATCAACAGCACCCATATGTTGATTATAATTAAGTACACAAGTCGGTCTTTGTATTAGATGGCCATGTCGATCTCGCTTATTCGTATCAGCGGTCGTCGCGCGATGTACAGTCGACAACATATAGACTTCTTTTCGATCTTTCCATTTGAGTGCCAATAATTTGGCAGTGTGGTATGATTCGAGTTGATCAGCCACCAAGCGATGTGAGAAACGTGGCATACATCTTCTATTTTTACGTACAGTATCTACAGCATTTGTACCTCGACGGTGAAGTTCATTGAAAAGTTGTAGACTTCTATACCAGTTACGACGTAGAGAGTATGCCCTTTGTTGAAAAATTTGCTCATCGACTTTAAAACAATGCTACCAAATCTATATTACAACCAGTGTAGATCAGAGAGTCGAGCATATACTTGGTTTGGCAGTCAACTATTAAAAAACACTTTATGCCAAATCTATGTCTTTTTGATAGTATGTACTGCTTGAAAGAAAGTCGATCGACCCTTTTGAAGCATCAATGATTCGCCAATACAGAGTTGTTCACCTGGTTTTAGTGAACTAGCAAAACGGGATCGCAATAGCTGAGTGATTCTTTGCAGCTTATGCAACGGATTGCCCAGATTTTTGGTATCTGAGCTGTCGGAAAAATGTAAAAAACGTAGAATGTTTTCAAAGCAATCTCGATACAGGATTTTGCTAAAGAAAGGTGTGCTTACCGTAACATTGTGCCAAGAAGTCATATGTGAGCCAGGAAGATAATTCAAGGGATTTTAATCGTAGTAACGATTTGTTTCTTGAAATATTACGTCGATTATATCGTAGTCAATAAAATACTCGAAGTAGGACGAAATGTTGTGACCGTAATCTCTAAATCTTGGATGGGTTTGGAGCTTTTCTCGAAATGGATAAATTTTAGGATCAAATTGCTCATCATTATTCCAACTTATATCATCATACTCATCAACAGTTAGTAGACTATTAGAATTGTTTTCGAATTCAGAATCTGAGTTGTCACCAGTAGAAGTTGATCCGATACAATCTGAGATGATGAACGTACTAACGCGTGACTGACGTTGTTATCGACAACACTCAATACTGCCAAAACTGTATACCGCCGTACGCAATGTCAGTGACACGTTTGTGAGCCACCTGGTGGCCATTTCGATACTACGTTTTGAACTTGAATTATTTACTGCAAATAGAGAGTTTATTCATGTATTCACGAGAAATGATCAAAATTTTTCACAAAAACTAATTTGTCAAGAAAAAATGAAATATAGTTTTGCACAAGTTTGACGTCTCACAGAAAATTTTCTGTTGAAGCTAGAAGTTTCAAGTTCTAGTGAGTGATTAAATGCTTTATACCCCAAAGATGTGTATAAACAATGCTTGACCTTCTAAGTTTTTTGATTGCTTACCTACATCAAAACCAACATTTGTCGAAAATTGGTAGAATTCTAAACGCTATGAAAAGCTTCTAATCATTGGTTTTGCAGTCAGTTTTTGACGTTTCAGAAATCTTCCCTAGTTTTACATTAGTGAGTAACTAGGTACTCTCTAACTACCATGATTTCTTAAAAAATTGTTTGGGATTCCTGGACCCCATCCCGAAGACAAAGGGTTTAAAAGAGATCTTCCAAGATAAAACATAATTCGAAATGGAGTCATTAATTGGATACAGTGACTTTATTTTTGTGTCATAATTTTGAATATGTGAAAATCAATTTCCAATTAAAGAATAAAATAATCTGACCTTGGGATTCATTCAGAATAATTCGCTTGTGTCAAAAATAAATTTTCAATCAATAAATGGAATATGTACCAAAATAGTCATTGCTATTAGTTATCTCTGTTTTATTTTCGAATAATAATGATTCTATAATCTAACAATTCTTCATTTTTGTACCTGTTGTTTTTCTACAAATTATTCCTGATGAGTCCCCATTATTTTCTTTTTGTTTTCTACATTTATTGTACATTAGTCTCCGATGAGTCGGAGAAGTGGATAGTCTTAAAGTCTATTTTTGAGTTGTGAACACAAAAAATTTTCATAAGAAAGTAGCTTTTATTTCGATCTTTAAGAAATTTTAAAAAGGATACATTAAGCAAAGATTTGTTCCAATCTGCAGGGTTGCCTATGAATACTTGAGATTTCTTCAATTGAGGTTATTGACGATTAACTAAATTTACAAAAAGATGTCTATTTTATTCAAACATTGTCCACGAATTTGAAAAAGCTAGTAATCTTTAGAAATGTGTCTGTGAGTTTGGATTATTACCTTTTCCTTTTTTGGAAAATGGAATGGTCTGAATAGATTGGTTCAAAATCAACCTACAGATTGAGGTTAGTTTTCGTTGACTTTCTTTTTTCTCCCTCTTTTTTCATTCTGTCTTGTACATTTATTGTACAATCATCTCTTAGGAGCCGAAAAAGCGGATAGTCTCAAAGTCTATTTTTGAGTTGTGAAGTTTTTGGATGTTCTTTTTTAGTACACGGAAAATTTTCATAGGGAAGTAGATTTCATTTTGATCCATAAGAAATTTCAAAAGAGAGACATTAAGGAAAGACTTGTTCCAATCTGCAAGGTTGCCTATGAATGCTTGAAATTTCTTCAATTGAAATTATTAATGATTAACACAATTTCTCAATGTTGTCAATGTTCTCAAAAAAACTCAATGTTCGAAAATTTGAGGAAGTTAGTAATTTTTAGAAATGTGTTTGTGAGTTTGAATTCTTACTTTTTTCTATTTTGAAAAATGGAATAGTCTAAATTTTGAACCTACAGTATGAGGTTAGTTCTTGTTGACTCTTTTTCCCCTTCTTTTTTTTGTTCTGTACATTTATTGTAAATGTGTTTCTTATAAGCCGATGAAGCGGGTAGTCTCAAAGTCTATTTTTGAGTTGTGAACTTTTTGGGTATTCTTTTTTAGTGCTCAAAAAATTTTCTTAAGAAACTAAATTTTATTTCGATCCATAAGAAATTTTAAATAAGAGACATAAAGCAAAGATTTGTTCCAATCTGCAGTGTTGCGTATGAATACTAGAGATGTCTTTAATTGAGGTTATTAATGATTAACTCAATTCAGAAAAAGATGTCTATTTTATTTATACATTGTTCACAAATTTAAGAGAGTTAGTAATTTTTAGAAATGTGTTTGTGAGTTTGGATTATTACTTTTTTCTATTTTGAAAAATGAAATAGTCTGAATCGATTGGTTCAAAGCCAACCTACAGTGTGAGGTTAGTTTTTATTGACTCTTTCTTTTTCTCCCTCTCTTTTCTTTTCGTTCTGTATATTTATTGTACATTTGTTTCGAATGAGCCGAAAAAGCGGATAGTCTCAAAGTCTATTTTTGAGTTGTGAACTTTTTGGTTGTTCTTTCTTAATACACAAAAAATTTTCATTGGAAAGTAGATTTCATTTCGATCCATGAGAAATTTTAAAAGAAAGACATTAAGGAAAGACTTGTTCCAATCTGCAGGGTCGCCTATGAATACTTAAGATTTTTTAAAGTGAGGTTATTCATGCTTAACTCAACTTACATACAGATGTCTATTTTATTTATACATTGTTCATGAATTTGAGAAAGTTAGTAATTTTTAGAAAAGTATTTGTGAGTTTGGATTACTACCTCTTCCTTTCTTGAAAAATGAAATGGTCTGAATAGATTGGTTCAAAACCAACCTACAGTGTGAGGTTAGTTTTGACGGACTCTTTCTTTTTCATCCCTCTTTTTTTCTCTTTTGTACATCTATTGTACATTTGTCTCTAATGAGCTGAAAAAGCGGGTAGTCTCAAAGTATATTTTTGAGCTGTCAACTATTTGGGTGTTCTTTTCTTGTTAACAACAAATTTTCATAAGAAAGTTGATTATTTCAATCTTTAAGAACCAATGACTTTTTACACCTTAGTTTCACCGTGTGGTTGAACGATGACTAGTTAGTCTTCCAGGTGGAGTACCTTAATTAAGCGCGCGTGCCGAGCACTATGACTTAACATTAATAATACTACGCGTAATAATTAGACACGGTGCTTCCAGAGCCGGGGTCGGAGGCCGTGTGAGTAACCTCGTAGACCCCAGAAGCCCATTTGAACATGTACGCGAGCTCGTTGGAAGTGTTCGCTATTGGTAGGCCGGCACCGCTGCCTTCGAACGATTATTACTTGCTGTATTTTATGGGCTACCATAGACATTCATATTCAACACAAATAAGCAGCTTATGGCAAAACTGCATAACATGAATATTGCACACATAGTGTCTGAAATTTGCCTGCGAAGGATCCAGTATGAAGATGAAGAGAGAACGAGGGAGAGAGCTTGATTATTATGGATAATGAAACCCATAAAATTGTAACAAAATTAGTAATTCTAGTAGAGTTGACTCAGGACTGTAGCTTAACGGAACAGAACCAAAGTCTATGGATTAATGTCTCTCTTTCTCAAATTTGAGGAAATAACTTTTGAAAAACGTGAGGTCTAATGAAGACATCTTGTGTAAACAGAAAAATTGCACAAGAAGTCTTTAAAACGAGTACGTTTTCGAAAATCAGTATGAGTGGCTCATTAGAAGCAAAAATTTAACAGAAGAAAAAAGAGAAAAGAAATGAAAGAGATTTTTGCCTCATTCTTTCTCTGTCTTTTTTATACTACAAGGGACTAAAAGGATTCGAGGACATTTAGACCTCATCAGGAAAATTTCATGGAAAACTACGGTAATATATTTTAAACTTATTTTGTTTTTTGTCACTTTCTCCAACTGTACCAAGGAAAATTATCTCTTCCTTTTTTTCTTTTTTCATATTTTTTTCCACGTTTCATCCTAGGCTGACTCACTGGACTCTTCGGTAAGGCAATGTGAATCAGCCCTGCCTTAGACATGTTTATAATTTAATTGATCTCAAATCAATTATTCCTATTCTAAGAAATAATCGTTCAATCTGAAATCGCAGAGAGAACCGATGAGGCTTTCGGAGCTCTAAGGGTTCAAATTTTTTTAGTAACACAAAACTTCGAATTTTTCAGAGAGTACAGGCCAGACCATAAAAGTCAAAACGGAGCACTTGTAAAAGAACCGCACCTCCCTTGTACCCAACTGTATGTGTTTATAAAATTTCTCTGGATTGTCTCCCCTTATCCATGTTCGAAAACCAGTTGGAAGATTCTTGAAATTTTAAATCCTGAATTTCAGAGGAAATTATGAAACTTAGTGTTAAATGTTACTTCTATATTAAAATTGAAGCTTTTTAATATGGCAACCTTCCTTTTGGTATAGGTGAAAATGTAATTTAAATCTTTAAATTATCTGAATGTACAATCTTTCTATACCAAAATTTAAGCTTTTAAGCACTCTAAATTTAACTGCAATGAAAATGAAAATTCCATTTATCGTCATTTGTCAAGTAATTTTATTTGTTATTCATTTTATTAAATCGAAGTTTTCAAGCACTCACGATTTAGGAGCACAAAATGAACCTTAGTTCAGCAATGTGTAATTATTCACTGTTTTCCAAAAATGAATTTGCAATAATACTTTTGTGGTATATTAAACACCTTTTTATTGTAGAAATGTTATTTCACACTTTAAATTCTTAGAATGCACAAAATTACATAAAAGAAGTCATTTATGAGTAATACCATTCCTATGATCAAACATTTATTTCTTATATTCAAAGATAAGTTTTTTAACTTCTTTTTGTATATTAAAAACTTTTTCATTGCAAAATTGTCATCATACTCTTTGAATTCTTCAAATGCACAACCTTTCTATACTAAAATTGCAGCTGTTAAGCACATTGCTAATGACAATATTTAGCACTGCTTTTTTAGATTTTGTTGTGGTTTCATCAAATTTTCTACAATTTTTGATATTATTGAAGTTAAAACCTACTCTGTTGTTTATATCTTAAATCTTTTTCGGAAAAACTTCGTGAGCTTTGCTTTTCGCTCGAAAATTTTTCTGTGACTCAGTTTGATTCAAATTTTTACTTAAGTAAAAGAAAGATTTTATTTTTCTAACAGGACTGTCTATCATATTGCTGCCTGGTCCTCAATTTCTTTCAATCTCTGTAAAATTCATGATGAACATAAGCGGAAATATAAAAAAAAGTTTTTGATACACTTATATTGTAGTTTTATAGGTTGATTTAGAACCAATCAATTCAGATTATTCCATTTTTCAAGAAGAAACCAATAATACATTTCTAAAGAATTGCTAATTTAATCATCGATTTTTTCAAATATATTTGAGTAAAATGGATATCTTTTAGTAAATTGAGATAATTATAAAACCTCAATTAAAAGAAATTTTGATTATTCATTAGCAACCCTGCAGATTGGAACCAATCCTTGCTTAATATCTTATTATTGAAATTTCTTAATTATTGCACTGTACTTGACCCTTTTCTTCCTGATCTTTAATAAGCGCTCAAATGACAATTCTTCTAGTACTCAATTCGTACGATATTCATAAAGACTGGTTAAAGACACTCAAGCTTTACTATTTTCATTTTGAGTTTCAATTTCCCTACACTGGATCAAAAGAGAAAAAATTGTGAACTGATATTTACAGAAAATTTCCGAAGCTGAAGCTCGTTAATACGATAACTGTATTCCGAATCACGATAAATACTCACAGAATCTGTTATTTCATTTTCGACGTTTTTCATCAATTTTGGAGAGAAACTTTCTTGGTGTCTTAGTAAATCTTTCTATTTACGTTATTTATTATTCTTTTTTTAAAATAATTTTTTACCGGAAAGCAAAAATAACAACTTTTCCAAAAAATTATTTTAAAAAAACAATGTTGAATCTGAATCTAGAGATCATTAACAAAGGTAGGTACTTAGGCGGATCATTATCATAACGAAACTCTCAATAATATTGATTGAAAAAAAATTTTTGGTAAATTTATTATTCATAGATGTACATTAATTCTTGTGATTTAGAGTCATGAGAAACACGCGAGCCAGGTTATTTCAAGGTTTTTTTGCAATTTAAAAAATGTCAGGTTTTTCCAGGTAGCCAGGTCAACCTCTCACTATTACGTTTTCTGTTATTATTATTAATTTTCATCAAGAATATGTAATACTGAACATGAATCATTATAGAGGCAAAGAAATAACTTTTTTTGCAACACGTACCTCCAAAGTAAGGGGCCGTCCATAAACTACGTTACCAATTTTTTGGGGGGGAGGGGGGGCGTTGCGCTAAAAGCTAAGGCTGGTAACTTAAGGGGCGGGGGGAGTTTCAGTGAAAGTAACGTTACGAACTAAAATGACGTTTAATACGTTTCCTGATGATAAATTTTAACGAAGTTTGCAAATTTTGTGAAAGATGGCCCTGCAACGGTAAATTAAATTTTTTGTTGAAAGTTCGTTGTTTTGGTTGAATACAACTGTTTCTTATTTAATATCAAAATCCTCTTTGGTTAGAATATCATCTATTACATGTTTCGTAGTGAATGAATTTTTTTTATGCATTTTAGTTAAAAATTCAACTATTTGGTTTAAAATTCATGTATTTTGCTAAAAAATCGTCTTTTTGGTAGAGTTAATATTCATGGTTGAAGATTAATTATTTTAGTTGAAAATTAAACTATTTGGTTGTAAATTGACTTTTTTTGTTGAAAATTTATATTCTGGCGTTGAAAATGCAACTGTTTTGTAGAAGATTCTTCTTTCTGGCTTGAATATTTAACTATTTTGTTGAAAATTCCTCTTTTGTGATTAAATTCAACTGCTTTTCATCTAAAATTCAAATGTTCTTTGCTTGAAATATCAACCATCATATTTTTTTTGGGAGTTAATCTTTTCTGGTTGAAACATCAACTACTTGGTTTGAAGTGGAACTACTTTGTGAAAAATTCTTTTTTCTTTTGGTTGAAGATTCATCATTTTAGTTGCAAATTTCATTGTTAGGTTGGAAATTATCTTTTTTGTTCAAAGTTTGATTTTTTCGTAGAAAATTCAACTTTTTGGTAGAACATTAATCTCCTCGGTAGAAATATTAATTTTTTTTGAATTCACCTGTTTGGTTGAAGATGTAGATATTTTGTTGAAAATTTGTTGTTTTTTCATTAAAAATTTTTTTCCTTCATCCGAAAATTTAACGATTCCATTTTTGATCGAAAATGTATTCTTTATAAGTTGAAAATTCAACTATTTGGTAGATAATTCATATATTTTGTTGAAAGTTCGTCTTTTTTGGGTAAATAAGTAATCTTCTTTGTTGAAAATTCATATATTTGGTTGAGGATCCAACTATTTTGTTGAAACTTCGTTTTTTCTTCGTTGAAGATTAATTTTTTGAACTAAAAATTGAACATTTGCATTTTCTATTAAAAATTTATCATTTTTTGTTCAAAATTCAACTATTTGGTAGAAAGTACATCTTTCCTGATTGAAAATTAACTTTCTTGTTGAAAATTCATCCTTTCCGGTTTGAAAACTTAAATACTTTGTTGAATATTCATATATTTGGTTGAGGATTGAACCATTTTGTTACAAATTCACCTTTTTTCGTTGATTTTAACTGCTTAAAAATTTTTTTTTGTTTTTTGGTAAAAAGTAATTTTTAAGCTGAAAATTATCTGTTCCATTTTTGGTTGAAAGCTTATGCTTTTTAGTTTAAAATTTAACTATCTGGTTGAAAATTCATTTTTTTTTTAATTCGTGCTTTAGTCGAAAATTTAACTGTTTTGTTGAAAATTCGACTTTGCGGGTTGAAAATTCAACTGTTTTCTAAAAAATTCGTCTTTTTGGCTTGAAAATTCAACTGTTTGGTTCTAAGTTAAACTATTCGATTGTGAATTAACTTTTTCGTAAAATACTCATATTTTTTGTAGAACATCAAATTATTTTGGTAGAAAATTTAATTATTTGATGAAAAATTAAAATATTTGTTTCAAAATTTAACTATTTGGTAGAAGAATATCTTTTTTGTTGAAAAATTATATTTTCGGGCTGGAAATCAAACTTTTTTTGTAGATAATTCGTCTTTCTGGCTTCAAAATTCACATATTTTGTAAAAAATTAATCTTTTTTCCGGAGAATATTATTATGTATGGTAGAAAATTCATTTTTTTTTAAATGTTCATTTGGTTGAAAATTTAACAGTTTTGTTAAAAATCTAATTATTTTCTTGAAAATTCAACTTTTTCGTTGAAGTTATCTTTTTTGGTCGAAAATTCAACTCTTTTGTTAAAAGTACGTCCTTTTGGATTAAAAATTCATCTTCTTTGGTTGGAACTTAACTATTTCGTTGAGAATTCAACTGTCTTCTCAAAAATTTTTCTTTTTGGCTTGAAAATTTAACTATTTGGTTGTTAATGCAACTGTTTGATTAAACCTAGGAACTGCCTCTAAATAATGTGCAAGGTGCTTCAATCCACCAGACGTTCGAGAATAATATTTGCGCATGCGCACTTTGAAACTCAACTCTTCTGTGAGTCGATGCAATGGCTGCGCATGCGCACTCTAGACTCGTGCGATTTCAGAATTTTCCCTCAGCTCTTTGCACTCGTTTATGTTTTCTAACCTCCGACTCGTGCTTCTAGCCGTCGGCTCGTGCTGTAAGTTTCATGCTCGTCGGCAGTCGCATACTTTGCGCACTTCTATCACAGGAAACAATTTTTCTTCTTTGATAATGTAAGAATCAAAAGTTTGTTGAATCTTATATTCTCCCCCCTACAAAGAAAAACAGAAATGGATTGACTGACCTAATTTTTCACAGTTTATTTTGGAGTAGAAGGTTTTTAACATTTTTTTTAACTTTTATTTCAAATTTTAAATTTCAACATGAGATATTTGTATCTACAGCAATAGAATGTACGTTTGAAGAATATAAAGCATCAAGTTGCAATTTTTACCAAATATTCATTAGATTTTAAAATAAAATTTTACCGTCAATTTGGAAGCTTATGTCAGAATAAGCAAATTTCAAGAAGAATAGATAACCGGCGATTTAACCAGGCCCTAACCTCAAAATTGAATTGCCAGAATTTACTCCATCAATACTAGAATTACATCCTTGTTAGCAGTGATGGGAAGTAACTAGTTCCTATTAACTAGTTACTGAAACTAGTTACTTTTTTTGGTAACGATAGTGGTAACGAAATTATTTTTGTAAGTAACGAATGGGTAACTAGTTACATTTTTTTCAGTAACAGTAACTATAAAAATTGTTACTTTTTTAGTTACTTTCGAAATGTAGTACACAAGTCTTCTTTACGACAATCAATCAATTTTATTACTTTTCCAACTTTTTTTGCATTTTCATTATCAAATTGTGGCGACACATAACCATAGAGATTTATAGCCCAATATAGGAAAACTGTAATGTTTCTCCCATCCTGGGATTCAAAATTTTCTAAAATCTATGAAAACACTTAGGAAGAATTGAAAAAATAATTTCAGAGTTAAATATTCATTTCTCTTTGGTTGATAATGAATTTTTTTAACCGGAAATTTAACTACTTCACTTATTTTATTTATTATTTTAGTTGAAAATTCATCTTCTTCGGTTAACAATTTTATTATTTGGTTGAAAATTTAATTATTTCATTCGAAATTGAACGATTTAAAAAAAATCTTTTCATTCGCTTAAAAATTCAACTGTTTTGTTGGAGATTAGTTTTTTGGTTGAATTAAACTGTTTTTTATTTAAAATCAAATTTTTTTGGTTGAAATATATGAACTGTTACACTTTTAGTTGAGGTTTTATCTTTTTTCGTTGACAATTAATTTTTTCAGTTGAAAGTTCAACTATGATATTTTTGGTTCAAAATTGATCTTTTTTATTTGAAAATTCATATATTTTGTTTGAAATTCGTGTTTTTTTGGTGAAAAATTAATCTTCTTGGATGAAAATTCATCTCTCTGGTTTCAAATTGCACTATTTAGTTGAAAACTGATCTTTTTTAGATGAAAATTCAAGTATTTCGTTAGAAACTTCAACTATTAGCTTTTTCATTGAGAATTCACCTTTTTTGGTTGAAAGTTGAACTACTTTGTTAAAAATAAAGTTGAACTACTTTGTTAAAAATGATTGTTTTTTGGTTGAAGATTCATCATTTAAGTTATAAATTCATCTCTTTCGCTGAAAAATTAACTATTTTGTTAACATTTTTTTTCTTAAACATTCATTTTTTTGAATGAAAATTCAAATATTCCATTTTTGGTTTGAAATTTATATTGTTAAGTTAAAGATTCAACAATTTGGTTGGATATTTCTCTTTTTTACTTGAAAATTCATGTATTTTGTTGAAGATATGTCTGCTTTGGTTGAAAATTTATATTTTTTTGTTGAAAACTCACGTATTTTTTTTTAAACTCAATGTCTTCTCATAGATTTTCTGTTGGTCTTAGAATATTGTAAATATTCTAGAAGTGGAAGTCGTAACTAGGTCAATCTAAAGAAACACTTTTAGAAAGAAATAATTAATTTTCAGCGCCAAAGAGATTTATAGCCCAAAATAGGAAAGCT